>CM053574.1:127691110-127833112 GCA_028646485.1 Cryptoprocta ferox | reverse complement strand
GGTGGATGGAGGGAAGGGGATTGGGTGGATGGAGGGGTGGGGGGAGGGGGGAAGACTGGTGGATGGATGGATAGAGGGGGGAGGGGTGGATGGATGGATGGGGAGGGGGGAGGGGGAGGGAGAGAGGAATGACATTACAGAGGGAGCCTGTACTAACAGCAGTTACTAACAACACTTCCGCTTTGAAAATGGCTTTTTTGCATCAGTGAAATAGCCTGGTTTCATTGTTCCTGATGTTGAACCAAGAGATGAAGGTATTCTTTTATTGAAGCCAACATGTGGAAAATTGCTCTGGGTTCCTAGAGTATAGAAGGTGTTCCCTGAGTGGAATAGGGTTCGTGTGTAGGGCAGACGCAGACAGGGCACTTTATTGGGGTTACCAGTGGTCTCTAGCAAATAACATCACGTCCACCTAAACTCCAGTGCCACGGAGGGGGGCGCGTTTTCTCCTCTGCGGGGTCATATTCTAAACTGTCAGCAAACGTGAATTCAGTCACTGGTGAAGTCTTACCGCCCAGAGATGAGCTCTGCCTCACGTGGATGCTTTCCACTCCAGTGCTGCAGACTCCCAGTTACTGGGCCATTAATATCATTGCATCCGATTAGGGACAGTAGAATGAGCAAGGCGTCGGGGGATGTGCGCCCTCCCCACCGTGAACTTTCTACTCCGACCTTTGGCAATCTAGACCTTTCCGTGTCTCCACACAGACAGTTTAATGATTAAGACTGTCAGAAACCCAGGAGTGGGCAGCGGATTGTGGGCTGGAAATAATGCACTCAACCACATGCTTCTCCACGGTTCAGAATGTTTTCGTGAGATATTATCACAGTCTCTTGACCAGGAGGTCTCAGTTTTACAAATCTGAATGCTTAAGTAAGGCTAATAGAGGCAATGGGGAATAACGTTTTATCTTTTGAACTCTTACATCATGCTTGCTGGATTCTTTTTGTTTTGTTTTGGTTTTTTTAATGTGAGGTTGGTCAGTCTATCGAAATGGTCATCTGGCCACCTATGTTTTTTAAGTTTATTTTACTTATTTTGAGAGAGAGAGAGAGAGAGACTGAGCAGGGGAGGAGCAGAGAGAGGGAGAGAGAATCCAAAGCAGGCTCCACGCTCTCGGCCCAGAACCTGATGTGGGGCCCAAACTCTCAAACCGTGAGATCATGACCTGAGCTGAGATCAAGAGTCAGCCACTCAACCGACTGAGCCACCCAGGTGCCCCTGGCCACCTATTTTTAGAACATAATGCTAGGGCACCTGGGTGGCTCAGACATTTGAGCATCCGACCCTTGATTTCGGCTCAGGTCATGATCCCGCAGTTAGTGAGTTCCCCAAGCCACACGAAGATTTTAAACAATAAATAAAGCATAATTCCTTTTAGTAGGCTTTGGCCCATATTCAGGTTGACTCTCATGTATAAAGGTAATTTTACTGCTGACTCTCACATCCCCACGATGTTCACTTTGTCTGAATTGCTGCGACAATAAGATAAATCCCCTTAAAGTGCACTAGATGAAAATTCGTTTTATGAGATCTTATTGAAATTTCTTTACCTAATGAAAGTTTCCATACATAAATCATCCTAGCTTTTAGCCATAAAATCTTAGACATAGACAGGGATGTTTTCTCTCCACAGAATTCTCCATTAAAAGTCAAGGCACTAAGGTGTTGGAGGCAGTATTTTTAAGGGGAAATAGAGTAACCCCCCCCCCATAATCAGTCTCATGTGATTAGCAGGCCTCTAGAAAAAGAGGGACAGGTAATCTGTCGAAAGGGCTGTTTGATGTTTCTCAGAAAAATGTCCGTGCGCTGCTAGAGCCTGGAGGGTATTTCTTTCATTGACATATACCCTGTACGTGTGAGCTTGCACACGCATGCACGCCCACGCACCCACGGCCATTGCCTCTCCTTTTCAGTCTGGTCACATGTAATCAGTGACTCTTCAGGACTGTGTTCTCAAAGGTGACTATGGCTCCTAGCATCTTCCGTGATGGCCACTGACTCGATTTTTGTATACAGTTCTTGATGGTTGAAAGGTTTTCTGAGTAGCTGTGATAGGATTTCTTATGTTCTTGTTGTGATGACTCTTACTTTGTACTGTTACTGTTCTCTCAATAGGTTGACCTCCCTCAGTGTCCAAGTCTCATGGACGGTATGAGACATAAGATATGATAAATATACTGTCACCTTCAGACTCAGTTTACGTAGCATCCTCTTATCTCTCCTCTTCCCCCCAAATTAACATAAAGTGGCAAAGAAGTATGGGTCATTAAACCTTCTAGGGAACACACAGAGTTCACTAAACTGTTTCAAGGTTGTGAAACATTTTTTTTTTTTTGGTGTGTATTTATTTTTGAGAGAGAGAGGCAGAACACAAGCAGGGGAGGGGCAGAGAGAGAGGAAGATGCAGAATCCGAAGCAGCTCCAGGCTCCGAGGTGTCAGCACAGAGCCCGACGTGGGGCTCGAACCCACAAGCCACGAGATCATGACCTGAGCCGAAGCCAGACGCTCAACCGACTGAGCCCCCCAGGCGCCCCAAGGTTGTTAAACAGTCTTAAAACTTCCCCTTATTTCTGCTGTCAATAGAATATCCTGTCATTGTTTGTGATGAACATGTGAAACTGAGGAAATAAAATTATACTGTTTTAATCAAGAGCATCCATTTATATCTGATGCCTGAGATCTTCCCTCCTAGTTTACGGCTAGAATACAAGCGGGAAGGTCGAAGTTGCGACTCCATTTTTAAATTCATTTTTCCAAACCGTTCTGTCTAGCAGAGAAACTAATTAATTGTGTTGTGCAGAAGTCACTGGGGCTAAGCCAGTTATTAATTCTTAATGCATGATTTACTGCCTTAAAATTTCAAAGCACAACCATAGTGATGTGATTTTAATTCAAGTGATTCTTCTCACCGTAGTGGAGCAGTGTTTCCTCGGGGGAGAAACACACACATCCTAAGTCACTAGGAGCCTGTACAGTGTTTTAAGTGTGAACTGTTCCCCACACACTAAAATCAGCTAATCAAATGCCAGTGAGAGCATTCGCATCAAGTAAAGATTAAAAAAAGAAAGAAAGAAAGAAACCCTTTTTGTGGATGTATATTTCACTTTGAAAAGATCTTCCTTTGTATTTTTCCTTCTTCAAATTGAGGCCATTTTAAGTGTTTATTTATATAGCAAAGATAAGGCAAGTTTGGTATTATGGGATGAAATGCCACGTGCTTTGAAATCATGCTGAATTTTCTCGAACGTTCTGCCAAAGAGAAATATCGAAGCCCTTGGAAGCTGATGGTGACACGTTCCTCATTTCTTACACTATAAATCCACAAAGAAACACACGTGAAAAAGAAGTTAGAAGAAGCGAAATTTTCTCCTTCCTCTTGGCGCATTATACAGCTGTTTCTGTTTCAGAAGTTCTTATTAATTACAGAAAAAGGCCTTTATTTTTGGCACTTACTGAACATTATCATCTCCATGTTTGGAATCTTTCTCCTCAGTATCTGAAAGGATACTTGTGATATCCAAGGCATCGAACTGCCTTGAGATCTAGAAATTAAAGCCCCGTTCGTATTAGACATTTTGAATTTGAATTGATGTCAGGGCGTTAAGTAGATAGCGCTCAGGTTCCTGGGTGTTGTACGTTCACAGTAACCGATGACATTTTTATCAGGCTCCTTAGTTTTCACCTTACAGATCTCATTCCAGCTTTTTTTGCCTTTAGACTCTCACAGAGTTGCAGGCCCTGGTAGAAGACAGTAAGCTAGTTTGTGCACCACGTTTATTTGAAGGTCATGGCTTTACTCTCCACGTTTCTTACTTGATTCTGCTGCTCTGGGTTCCTCAGACTGTCAGGTGACAGGCTTCTGGTTCTTCTGGGTCCGTGTTGAGCTTAAGGAGAAAGACCAATGTGCAGGAAGACTGGCCCTAAGAAACCAGAATTCCCAGGGCCAGCATATCGTGACGTGGGTGGAAGAGAATCGGACAAAGAGGCTGATACTGATAGAGACTTGTCACAAAGTGCTGTTTGTTTTCATAATCAAATAAGAGCAAATATGTGCGGCCTTATATAAATTATAGTTCTTATTCTTATTAGGAAACTGATCTCTGTGGCTTTCCTGATCCTCTGTGCTTCTCATCTGTCTCTCTTTGGTAGGCTGCTTTGATGAAGTGGAGAACAAGGTTTGCTTTGAGTGTCCATCCATCCCCGGCCCCATCCCAGGAAGCTACCTTTGCACATAGTTCAAATGTAGTACGAGCGTGTTTTCTCATCCTTTCCAGAAGAGCCAACAATGTTCCTTCCTGGTGATGTTATATATTACGTTATCCTGGAGAATTTTTTTGTGCTGCTCTCATGGCTGACCTCTTTGTGAATGACACCCGTATAACGGCACCAACCCAGCAGGGAACCCTCCATCTGGTTAGCACAGTGTTACCCCAGTGATCGACTGCAAACAGCCCAGAGCCCGCGCGGCAGAGTGTGGCGCCTCCTGGGCGCAGGGCAGTAAGAGTCAGATGAAAACATGTTAAAATGCACTGTCACTTCCTCTCCGTGGGCACAGTCTGGAGAACACGGCCAGAAAGCTTCTTGCCCCTTCGGTCTGTGGTATTCACTGGTTCATCTCCCCGGATGGCCAGTGTGCTCGTCCCAGTGAGTGACAGCTGCCCCGTAGGTGCGTGTGCAAATTCACGGGAAGCCGCAGATGTGAGCAGTGCGGTTTTCAGATGCGGAGAACTTTTAGGCGGTGTGAACTCGGGGTACTTTTCTGCTGAGCAATGATCTCCACCCAGTGGAAATCAGGCCCCAGGGGGACAATCTGGTAATTTCAGTATACTTACTACATGCAATTAGATCCCTGAAGCAGAAGCTTTTAAAAGCAGGCTATAAAATGCCCATGTATCTTTATTAAGCCCATTTTCTAACTGGATACAGAAACTTTGCTAGTAATTTTTAATTTTATAAAGTCCATATTTTCTCTAGGCCAAGGGAAAAAAAATGTCTGGGCACTAAAAGCTTAGGTATAACAGGGTTATTTTTTCTGTCTCCAAATGATCAAGGGCAATCTCATCTATTTAGGAATACTGTAATTGTGGCAGCATTAGATAATGCTGGTGGATACAAATAAAACTAAATGTAATGAGGTAACAGTTTATTTTTACCCTTTCTCTAAGTTAAAAATTCCTAATACGTTCAGATCAACAATAAAACGTATTGCAAAATCGTCTCCTGAAATGGATTCGATGTTCTCCCCAAGCATTAGCAATTTCTTGTTCCCCAGAGTGAGCCACCACTGTGCCTTTTAAAGTGTCCAGTCAGTGTCCTTGCTCAAGGCAAGGGACAGGACGACCTCTAGAATGAGAACCATACTCCCTCCACTTGCTGGGAAGAGTGAGGGTAATTTTCATTACGGGAGCAACTATAAAATAAGTTCAAGTCGCTCTAAATTATTTTGCACTTGCTATAGCGTTTACTTTCCGAAACTTCCATTGGTTCCTGACATCTTCAAACCAGGTTTTCCGTGACCGCTCCGGTCATTCCTAACTTAGGGCCGGGCCCCTTCACGGCACCTTCACGGCAAACATCCAGCTGTTACTTGATAGTTTATCTGCTTTTTAAACAACCAGGTGTTTGGGATGCTGGGTTAACGTTAGTAATGAATTTTCCGGTATCTTCCAGTCCTCCCTTCGCAACTTGCAAGTTGACTCAAAGGGGAACGAAGCAAGAGTCTGGAATGCATATCTCACAGTGTTCTGCCTCTTGGCCCCCCCTTCCCCCCTCCCCCCCTCCCCAAACCAGCATTGGCCTCTGGTGTCCAAGAACTGAGCAAAGGCACAATCTTCCACTTCCCTCCTTGCGACTCAGGGCTTCAAGGCTCTTCTTCCCACCTCCCCCCCCCCACTCCGCCCCAGGAATAAAAAAAAAAAGTTTCAGCTGTTAAAGATGCAGAGCAGATTCATTCTCCTGCTACACAATTTTCCTCCTACATCTTCTAGTCCGTGGACGCTAAATTACAGATTGCAGTCTAATTTGAATACTTTGAGCTCTTTACATCTGGGGGGGTAATTGGACAGCATTCAAGGCGCACCAGCAGGTGCTCTGCACGGACACACTGGTATTCAGAAGGGGCATGGGCCTACAAATTAAAACCGAGAGAAAAAAATGACCCAAACGAAGGGCACCCCTCCCGCTTCCACACGGACACAGTAGAAGCAGGGAGCAGCTTTTCCCTCCGGGGACGCAGGTTTGAATTCTGTTCCACGGTGACTCTTTTCTTCTTGGGTCTTGTCGGACCCATTCTGGTGTTCATCATTGTCTTCTTTCAGATCCGAATCTTTGACCTTACCACCTCCAGGTTAAAACAAAGCTCTCCCCTCCCCCCTTTTCTGTGTGCCACCTTCAGATCGTATTTTTAACATATTAGTTAAACAGCTGTTAGGCAGAAAGAGATCATTTCACTGTGCATTTGGGCGCACGTTTGCGTGAGTGCATTTATGTGCCTACGACATAGAAAACCTTGAGATTCCACTTGAATCAAGTAAACTAAACTTCTGAAGCCATCGGCCAAATACAGACCTCAGCTTTCCAGAAGTTTCTACGTGAAAACAGAGCCTATTTTTTGAGAAAGAGCAAATGAGAAAACTTTAAAGAAGTTAAGGGGAGATGATAGCACTGCTCTGCACTTGGCCCCAAACAGTGCCTGCTCGTGGACAGCCACACTGTTTTGTGACTCTGGGAGGAAAGGACACTTAGAAATTTGGGAAACTGTCTGGAGGAGGGAAAAGAGAAAGCGGGTGGAGACATGGGGAAGAAAATGATTTTTTTTATTAGGTTCACAGAGGCATACAAAGTTTTTAGGTATTTGTTTTAACTTCTCTGCCAAACGTTTTCTCAACAATCTACAACAATCTCAACAATACTGTCTACTTTTTACCCCAAAAAACGATTATGGTAGTTCTGCCCGTTTTCCCGGGAGAAACTCGGTACCAGTGTCAGCGGAGGAGTGAGGTATGATTGTAAGACTGTAAACTTTAAGGAAACACTCAGATAAGCAAAGAGATATTTATACACAAGAAGCAGCCATTGTTTTTAAGGAAAACAGTGAAAGTAAAAGTTGTAACTCAAGAACATTCTCAGCAGCGCACTTATTTCTGTGTGCGTGTGTAGACCTTGTTTGCCGATCCACCATTTGGAAAACAAACAGCCCCTTAAGAGAGTGCCTTTGGATGTGTTTTTACCAAGAAATTCTGGCCCTGTTTCCGTGCCTTAAAAAGTACGGTGTTAGTAGACAAGCCTTTGATAATCAGAGTAGAGAATGATTTACGGCGCAGAAATGTATATGAAACACTTCTGGGCCTTGCCCCTTGAACTTCAGAGGAATGGAAATGTCTAGCCCTCTCCACCTTCTTTTTCTTCTGGAACTTGGCCTGCAATTCAAATCCTCTTCCTCAGCAAAGTACCTGGCAGCCTGTCTTTTTACAGCTTTAGTTACAACGCTATTCTGAGAACTCACCGTCCTGAGGAGACACAACAACAACGTGTAAATACAGTAGAGCATAGGCTGTTTTTCTAAAGTACTGACAGTGGTCACATGTCCTGTCCTCCTCCCTTTTGAGGCGGGAAGGGAATCGAGCTGGGAAACGGGAGGCAAGTAGCCGCTAGACAGCCTCCCCTCCTACCCCCTGGGTTGCCCCAGGGCTCTGCCACCGCAGAGGGCCTGTGTGGTCCCCTCTGTCGGACAAACTGTCGTCCGGCGCGTAGTGTGGTTGAAGAGTTTGTCTAAGATCGGTCTTGGTGATGATGCCACACGTAATATTTCTGGTCCAGGGCAAAAATGATGGAGAAAAAACTTCAGAATTTGAAGACCTGAATCCTAACATACTTCTTCATCTCACATAAGGCGGGGAAAGAAGAGGGCGTGTGGGAGTTGCCTCTCTCAGTGTTTACTGAACTTGGATGCTTGGCAAACAGGGAGCACCGAGCTAATTGTTCTCGAAGCAGGAAATCTGTTGTAGAGGAAGCAGGTGTTGAGCGGTGATTACCGCATTTGAAAGTTACTGTATTAACTATTTTGCTCTTTTGAGGCTGACCCCGAAATAGTAAGCTTTCTGGAAGATCCTGTCCCTTTTATGTATGCACTAACCCTAAATCAGTGGATACTGAAGGGAGGAGAAAGCACCTAAGTAAACTTGAACGCAGATAGCACGCATGCAGCGGTGTTGACAGGATCCATTTTTCTTTATTTTCTTTATTTTTTATTTGTTGGCTTTCAGCATCCCATACTTTCCGAAAACTTGTGACTAAGAGTGACTTCTTATTTTTCAAATTGTTTTCAGACATTTCATGTTCATGTAAACTTGGCTTATTGAGTTCCTGATTTTTCTTTATTTTTTTGTTTTGTCCATTTTATTTTTGATCAGCTACATCAAATGGGTCTTTGGAGGGCCTGGATAACCAGGAGGGAGGGGTGTGCCAGACAAGAGCCATGAAGATCCTCATGAAAGTTGGACAAGGTAAAGACCGTCTGCTGCTCCATGAAGCCACCATAATCTATCTGGTTGAGTCCCTGGCGAGCGTTGGCACCGAGGCCATGAACGCCCACCTTCACACACTCGTAGCCTAGTTTCGAAAACACATCCTTCTCTGCACCTTGAGCCACTGACAGATTTCCTCCAGTCAGTGGGACAAACTTCTTTTATTGGAGTTTCCTCTCACAGTTAAGGTCAGCCAGGTACAATGTCCATTGCCGTATGTGTGTGTACCTATAGCTCTAGACACATTTTTTTTTTTTTTATTAAAAGCGAAACACCTCTTTGGTTCAAAAAGAAAAAGAAAAACAAAACAAAACATTAATCGACCCAGAGTGAAAACTTAGGTTTCTGCCATTTGGCCCATTTCTGCATCTTGAGTACAGAAGACTAGCTCACTGAGCCTTTTCACACACAGATGACCTATTATGCAGAAAGATTTATTCTTCTAATTAGAAATTGGTATCGTAGTCAGTCAACTTGCTCGTTTAAATTGAAATGTCATCTGCAATGCTCTGCCTGCCAAATGCAAGAATCCCCATGGTTTCCACAGATGGCCTCTCGATCTAAACCTCTGACATAACCAGTAGCACCGTTTCGTTTTAAAAGGAAGATTCTATTCTTGTATGTCACAGTACTTTGCATAAAGAATCTCTCACGTTCATTGCTGTCTGTCTGTGCCTCTTGAGATTTATATGCAGCAGCTCCCAGAGCTAGATCTCGTGAGGTGTCTGGGCCGTAAGTAATCATTTGTTCCTCATATAGATGCGAGTTCCGCTGGGTCAACCAGGCACAACGATCCAACACGACGCCCAGAACTAGAAGCCGGTACAAATGGAAGAAGTTCAACAACGAGTCCCTTCGTCAAACCAAATCCAGGTATGGCAGCACGAGTGCGTGGGGACGCGCCCACCTGTCCCGTGCGCGAGAGGCAGAGCAGCGTCCATGCACTTGGACGCCAGGGGGATTGACTGGTAGCTCCCCAAGTCCGTAATCTTTGCTCCCAGGTGCTTGTTATTAATTGCTCCGAAAGAACAAAATCACGCAGTCCCATGAAAGTTTCCCACTCAAAAGAGTAGAATTCAGTAGGTCGAAGGGCCTATTATGAGCACCAGTCATGCAGAGCGAAGTTCTTTTTATTGGTGACACTTAATCGTGCCTGTTGCAACACTAGCATCGAGCCGATGTTAATGTAGATATAATTAACCTCCTAATCCCTCCCCTAATTATGGCTAATCCACAAAGAGCCTGATGGATCCTGTTCAACATTGTAGGTGGTGACATCTTAAAGCCTTGCATCATGCCGTGTTCTTCAGGTGGTTACCGTTGACACTTTTTTTTCACATGTTCAGCCTAAAATAAAATACCCATCGCATCCCTAGCCGAACTTTAGAATTCCAGATAAAGTTGGCCGCCATCGCCGTTCATTCTCTTAATGGCCCTTGAGCAGAGAGCCACGTATTTGTTTCCACGCTAAGGACATTTTTATATTCTCGCTGCTAGGCAGACGTGAGCGGTCCTGTGTGAGGGACCAGTGCGCCTGGCAGGTGGCCAGGTGCGGTCACCGTCTGCGGCCATTCCCCCTTCTTTTCAGGCATCGCAGAGGGAAGTTATTTCTACTTTTCGGGGACAAGATGTGTCAAATTCTTGTGACAAACCGATAAGCGGATAATCTAATGATGCCAGGCAGTCCCTTCCTGCTTCACGTTTGGCTTGGCAGCCGGTTCCCTGTGAGTTTCTGCTGCCTTCCGAATATATTAGGTGTAAATCAAATAATACAAACGAGTTACAAGTGGCACGTATTCCCCAGGGCACAATGGCCCCCTCGGCGCTCAGCAGGCTGGGCTTGTCTGTAGAAATTAGGCCTCAAGAGATGCCCACGGGGCTGGCGCCTGGAGGGGGCGGGAGAACATACACTGGTGGTCAGCCCTTGCCCCGAGAGGTGGCCGCTTCCTTTGTGTCCACCTGTCCCCGCCTGTCCCCGAGGGTGATGGATGGGGACACCTGTGGTTGGGAGCGGCCAGCGAGCCCGAGCCTGGGTTCCTTCCGTGGCCCCTTTTGGGGGCCATCACCGCATCCTGCCAGGTGTGCGTAGAGGGGAGGGGGTCTGTCACCACGCAGGGATGGCAGTAGTAACCAGGCCGCTCCTTCCCCCCACCCCTCCCTGGCCTCTCAGGTCCCAGCACAGATGGCAGCAGCGCCGGGCATTCGGGGAACAACATCCTCGGTTCCGAAGTGGCCTTATTCGCCGGGATTGCTTCCGGGTGCATCATCTTCGTCGTCATCATCATCACGCTGGTGGTGCTGCTGCTCAAGTACCGGAGGGGACACCGGAAGCACTCGCCGCAGCACGCGGCCGCGCTGTCACTCAGCACGCTGGCCACCCCCAAGCGCGGCGCCACCACCAGCGGCTCGGAGCCCAGTGACATTATCATACCGCTGAGGACTGCGGACAGCGTGTTCTGCCCCCACTACGAGAAGGTGAGCGGGGACTACGGGCACCCCGTGTACATAGTCCAGGAGATGCCCCCTCAGAGCCCGGCCAACATTTACTACAAGGTCTGAGACGCGGCGGCGCCTTCGCGTCCCGAAGGAAACTCACCGTCCCGCCGCCGCCCCCCAGGAGGGGTGGATGACCCCCGCGTCTCGAATGGACCGGAGCACGGCGGGGGAGAGGGAGCACTCCTTCTCGGAAGAGCCCTGTTGAGTTGGACAGCTTACCTAGTCTGTAGCGCTCGGACCGCGGGGAGGACAGATGCCCGCCGCCGGCTGGGAGGCCCACGTGGAAGGTGCCCGATGGGCCCGCGGCGCCCACCTCACCCCCTCCACCTCCAAGCCATGCGCCGCGGTCACTCGGGCCTGCGGGAAGGGCGACAGAGCGGCGGGGGGTGGGGGGGGCCGGGGCGAGCCGTGAGCATCCCCGGGCAGGTGTCCCCCGGGCGGCCGCCCTCTGCCTCCGGGTCCCTCCCCAGGAGCGTCCGGACTTGTCACACAGACCTCTGGCTGGGGGAGGCTTTCAGAGGCCCCACGCCCAGCCCTCACCGTTGCACACACCCCTGCCGATCTCCGGGGGCTCCACAGCACCAGCCCCTCACTCCACACCCCGCATCACTGCTCGAACACTCACCTTGGGCGTCTCCTGCCCCCCGGACGGCAGCAGCTGGCGCCGATGGGTAACACGCTTCTAGAAATCGTGTCTGCTGAGAAGGAGCCTTCGGCCGCGAAGACCAGAAAGACCAGGAGTTCATGGCCAGGGGGTGGGCCGGGGGCTGGGGGCGGGGAGGAAAGGGCTGTCTGCAAATGCAGTTCAACGCTGCTGCTGCTGCATCTGGAGCAGAGTCGGAGGGGGACCCCAGTGAGGTGGCACGGCACTTTGGTTGGCTGAGATTTTAAGAGGCAAGTAGGCGACCACGCAGGCGGTGGAGGGGGGCGCCTTTGAGGGGCCCGCGGGTCACATGGCAGCGCGCGGGAAAGCCGGAGGCTCTGCTGGGTAGAACGAAGGGGCATTGTCGTGGAGGAACGGCCGGATCTGGGCAGGACTGCTGTGGTACTGGCAATAAGGCGTCGGCTTGGGCGCTGTAGGAGAGTCGTCTGCTTTGGATGATGTTTCGGGCAGACTCCGCTGCTATACTGATCACATTTTATGAAACACAGGGAAAGCATTGAGGAGGGTCGCGGAGGGCCGGGGCTGACCTCGCCGGTTAGAAGCCAGAGGTCAGACAGGCTGTAGTTCCATCATTGTTCCCGTTAGGGAGGCGTTCTCCTCTATAAAAGGTAGGTCAGATTCCCCGCCCCCCCCCCAGTGCCATCCCTCCCCTGTCCCCCCCACGTCCCCACCTGAGCCTCACGACCCTTTGGTTTATGGCGGTGCCGTCCTGTCCAGCTTCAAGGACGGACGCGGAGGTACTGAGCGAGGCCACAGCGCGCCCGCCGTGTCCGGGTGAACCATGCTGCGAACCTCTTTGAGTCCTTAAGACGGAAATAAATGATGATGTCGAGGGGGAGAAGGAAGATGGCACAGATTTATAAAAGGTCTGTAGAACACAAGGGATAGAAAGCGAAAGATTTGTACTAATATATACGTTAAGATTGCACACGAATCACACCAGAGCGATGTGAAATTCACTTGCGGCAATTACACGGTCCCAACGCCCAGTGCTTACAAAAGAAAAATCGGACAGCGACACCTGGGAAAAACAACCTCGCTCCAAAAATCACAATAACGGGAGTAAATACAAAAATAACCCAGTCCTCCGAAGGCACCTCACGTCACCCTAGACTAGGAAACGCAAGCCCCACGAACCAGGAAATGGATGTCACCGCATCGTAGAGTTAACAATGGCAAGACGTTCCAGCATTTCATTTCTGTGTTGTGTTTTCCCTTGCCTTATGGCTGAAGCGGTCGCTGAAATCCACCGGGTCCCCCCGGAGGGGGCTTCGGGCTGCAAGTTGAGCTCCGGCCCCCTCCTCCCCCTGCCCCCCTCCCCGTCCCCTCCCTTTTGGGAAACAAAAAACGAGTAAACAGGAAACCTACTTTTTATGTGCTATGCAAAATAGACATCTTTAACATAGTCCAGTTACTATGGTAACACTTTGCTTTCTGAATTGGGAGAGAAAAAAAATGTAGCAACAGCATTTTAAGGTTCTCAGACCTCCAGTGAGTACCTGCAAAAATGAATTGTCACGAGAATTATTCCTTCTCCATTTCCTGAACCTGAAAATGATGTTGGTCCAAAGTGCGTGTGTGTATGTGTGAGTGGGTGAGTGGTCTACATGTGTACATATATGTATAATATATATCTACAATATATATTATATATATCTATATCATATTTCTGTGGACGGTTGCCATGGTGACCAGCCATAGTACATATGTAATTCTTTCCATCACCCCACCCTCTCCTTTACGTGCATTCGTGCAAGATTTTCTTGTAAGCCATCGACAATTACCTTTAGGATGGGGGAGAGGGGCAAGAAGGGGAAAAATGGGAAATAGTCTGATTTTAATGAAATCAAATGTGTGTCTCATCGGTTGGCTACATTTTGGTTATATGCTAAACTGTGAAAAATCAGATGAATTTGATGAAGAGTTACCTGCAACCAATTGAAAAGTGTTCTGTGCGTCTGTTTTGTGTCTGGTGCAGAATATGACAATCTACCAACTGTCCCTTTATTTGAAGTTGGTTCAGCTTTGGAAAAAGTTACTGTAAATGCCTTGCTTGTATTATCATCCCTAGTCACCTGACTTTGGAATTTGCACCGTAAACGTTTAAGTGAAGATGCTGTAAATAGGTTCAGATTTTACTGTATATGGATTTGGGATGTTACAGTAGCCTTATTCACCTTTTTAATAAAAATACACATGAAAACAAGACAGAAATGGCTTTTCTTACCCAGATTGTGTACATAGAGCAATGTTGGATTTTTATAAAGTCTAAGCAAGATGTTTTGTATAAAATCTGAATTTTGCAATGTATTTAGCTACAGCTTGTTAAAAGGCAGTGTCTTTCCCCCTTTGCACTGTAATGAGGAAAAAAAATGGTATAAAAGGTTTGCCAAATTGCTGCATATTTGTGCCGTAATTATGTACCATGGATATTTATTTAAGATTTCGTTGTCCAATTTGTAAGTAACACAGTATTATGCTTGAGTTATAAATATTTTTTTTCTTTCTTCATTTTATTTTAATAGCCTGTCATAGGTTTTCAGTCTGCTTTCCTTCCTTCCACATTGCAGTCAGCCCCCCAGAAACGCAATCCGTGAGGTCCCATTCCACGTCTGTTTCAAACTGAATTTGTTCTTAAAAAAATAAAATATTTTTTTCCTATGGAAAAAGCGCCTTCAACGTATTTTCCTTCCCTTCTTTTTTCTTTTCTTTTTTCTTTCTGTTTTTGCTTGTTATTTTAATTTGCTTTCCACTCTGTTTCTCTGTAATTACAGTTATCCAGAGCCTTCTGCCCGTGGGCGCCTGTGTGCCCAGTTTTCAAATTGGGGCACGTGCGTAATGTGAATGTGGCTCCTGCAAAGGGCAGCGAGTGAGCCCATTGGTTTCCCTCTGAAACTCGAACTCACAGCTTACAAATCCTATTTTATCATAAAGTTTCACATAAAGTCCTAATCACCCTGAACCGAAAACTTCTCTGGGTTCCCCTGGATCACCCAGTCTCCAGGAGTGACCTAATTTAGTGGCCAGAGGAAAAGGAGGGAAATGCACTTTAGTTCCCTCAACACCTAATTCCAGATTGATCTAGCTTCCGCTCGAGCAGAGCAGTTTGCTATTGAAGCCTTCATCTTCCCTGGAGGAATAATCCCGGGAGGAAGGAAAATGTCCAATGTTCCTGGTAAAACGTCAACGCCGATGAAATCATGTTTGGTGACACCAGATTGAAGCAAGCCAGAGGCCGGTGGTGACTTTTTCACCGCATTTTCAATGCTGGCCTTCCTGGGGAAGATTGGGGGCGCGGGGTCGGGGCGGGGGGAGTTGGGGCTGTCTTCCCCTGCTCTTGTGGTCTTGCAGATCTTGAGCCCCAGCTGCAGTCCCCACCCCCAGGGGAGATCTTCCTCACCTGCAGGTGCCAAGGGCATAGCAGCAGTCCGGGGGGGGGGGGGGGGGGAAGCAGCTCCTAGTTAACCAGAAAGTGCTCAGCTCTCTGCCTGCGTTACCTCGGCTCCTCCTTACCTTAGGAGGGAGGCGCGGCAGGATGAGAACAGCCCCGGGCACGGGGGAGCCAGGTGCTCTAGACAGTCTAGGCGGCAGATCACAGTCCCAGCCAAGCGAAGAATTCCAATGGTTCAAAAGCCCCACCCCACCCCTCCAAGAGGATCTCATGAAAGGCTGGTTTTCCAGGCAGGGATCTCAGCAGCATCTTCCTAGGGTACTTGTACTAAAGAAATGTTGCGGCGTAAATGCTTTCCTTCCCCCTTCTCCCCCCGCCACCCTGCCAGATGCTCCAGGAGCCCACCGTTTCAGGTGGGGTAGACTAATAGTCCCATCCACTGGCCACGGCACCTAACTGCCCCTTCACGGCAAATCCAAGTTCCAGGGCACAATTTACAGCCAAGTGACTAAGCAGAAAGTTCCACCCCACACAACAGTGTCACTAATGAGCAGTCTGGGTAAAATGAAAGAACCACCGCCAAGTCTTGCCTTTGCAACTTCCATCGTGGCCTTTGTAAGATTGCCACTGAAATTACCAAATGCACCACGTCATCGTTTCCGCCCTCTTTTTGAAACTGTGTTTCCCAAATTGGGCAAGCCAAACTCCACTAAGGAGTAAAATGCACCCACTTGTTATTCTTTTCAGCTGGCCAGAAGGACGCTTACAGAAACTTCTCCCAGAGGTTGTCACAATCAGATGCTCTCAGTTCTGTCTGAAAGACCAGCAGGCGGCTATAAAGTCCCTGCCCTGCGTCGTCCTGCTCTCCGCACCCGCCCCTACTCCATTCCACTCTATTATCAGGTTCCCAACGGTTGCCCGTTCGAACACTGTGATAAAGGGGCCCAGTAGAAATGAGAAAGAAATCAAACTATCAGTTGCTAGGTAACTGCTGTGCACCTTGCTGTCAGTCTCTGAACCTAACCTGGAGAAGAACCAGTGAACGTTAACAAACAACCCAGAGAAGTAAAAGTCATTTCTCTAAAGTGCGTGATAAAAGGATGATCACTCTTTCCTTCTGTCGCAAGTAGGTCTTCAGGTGGCTCAAAAGGAGACATAATTGCTGCTGTTGTGCAAAGGACATTAACCTGTGTATCCCACTGCTCTTTGTTTGATTTGGGCTTATGTTTGTGGTATTCCCGCTATGGATGTACTTGAAGGCAAATTTTTTTTTTTATGTTTATTTTCGAGAGAGAGACAGAGCGTGAGTGCGGGAGGGGCAGGGAGAGAGGGAGACGCAGAATCCGAAGGAGGCTCCAGGCTCTGAGCTGTCCTCACAGAGCCTGACGCGGGGCTCGAACTGTGAGATCATGACCTGAGTCGAATTTGGAGGCTTACCTGACTGAGCCACCCAGGCACCCCTGGAAGGCAGATTTGCAGCATTCTAATGGAAGAGTCTTGCCTCTCCTACTGATTTTTCTAGGTAGTGTAGTTCTCATCAGTGATGGGGAGGATATTCAAAACGCTATATTTATTTGGAATGAAACATAGCACGCCAGGAAGATGAATCAAGTATTTAGTGATTAAACCGCGCCCCAGAAGCTAAGGGCGCGAGCGACTCAAGATTTTTAGGCTGCGAGACAGTAAGGAAATCGCTTAAAAACAATTCTTGATGTGAAGTTAATTCTATTTTAAGAAACAACCAACACCCTCATGAAAAGAATGCCCATATATAGAAGGCCACAGTAGGAGGGAAACAATAATGCCAACACAGTTGATGACCCACAATCATAGGTGGTCGATAAACGTGTTAAATGCGGGAAAGGGGAGCCCTCGAGCGCGGCTGCGTTTCTGCCACTGACGCCTCCTCGGTCTTTCATCACGTTCTGCGCGCAGCCGCCTCACCTGTAAAGGGAGAGGGCGGAACTCCCACGCGTTGAAGGTCACTTTTAACTTCAGCACGATTTGAAGTATCAGCCAGCCTTTCTCAGCTGAACAAAAAGTGCCTTGATGTAAACTGCCCCTTATCCTGGCATCCCTGGGGCGAAGCTCCGAAGACCTCCAGGGCTTCACATTCGCTCCCCGCCCACCTTGGGCTGCCCTTGACCATCCACCCTCCCCCTCCAACAAGCTCTCACAGGGGGCCTGGGGCCCTGCTGCTCCCCACCCCTTCCGGGCATGGTACGAAAATTAAAAGAGATGCCCTAACTGGCAATGGATGCACACTGGTGAAAACTGGGAGCTGTGCTCTTGTATTTGCAGCCTTTCATTCATAATTGTTAACTAGATCTTTTTTTCTTTATTGACACACATTTTCAGGTCACTGCAAGCAGGCCCCCAACTTCTATTTAAATACCTCGTAGGAGGGGTGCCTGGGTGGCTCGGTGGGTTGGGCATCTGACTCTTGATTTCCGCTCAGGTCATGATCTTGAGGTTCGTGGGATCGAGCCCGGAGTCGGACTCTGTGTTGAGTGTGGAGCCTGCTTGAGATCCTCTCTCTGCCCCTCCCCCGCTCACAGGCATGTGCACACACGTCCTCAAAATAAATAAACTTTAAAATACATACATACTTCGTGGGAACCCACCACGGGCCAGGCAGCGGGCTCGATGTGGGTGGTGGTCTCTTCCACCACCTCACTGTCCAGCTTTGCTACATTTTCCTTATAGACTCCAGACTCACTTGCCTAGTATTTGACTCTTTCCGTGCTGGTAAATGGAGCCCATCCCTGCTATGTGTACCTCCTCTGTTATTTACACCTCTGCTTCTGTTGTCTAAGACAAAGAAGTGTATGACTGAAGAAACATCTTTTGGTTGATAATAGAGCTATTGTTTCTCAAGTGCCATTGATACTTAATAAATGACAAGAGTTTTGAGTGTGTGCGTTTTGTTTTTAAAGCCCTGGTGACTCCATCTTAAAAAGTCCAAGAACAGTAGGGGAGATAAATGTCATCAAAGACAATCGCTTAAAGTCAACTGAAATCTTAAGGAAAACCCAACAAGATTGCCCTCAGGTATATCATTTATTTGTATACAGTGGCGTCGATAATGCATCATGAAAGGAAGACCCAAAAAAAGTGGTGGAAATTAACATCTAGCCCTGAGATCCACCAAGCGGAGAAAATTAAAATGAAACAAAACGAAACAAAATGCTACAGAAGGAGCTCCTGGCTTCCCACACCCTTCCCTTGGGTGGTAAGTGCCTGGTCTCTCAGTTTTCCCTCATCTGGTTAAATCTGCATATTACTCAAGATGCTGAGGACGATTCGACAGGTTTCTATAAACGTTAATTCCCAGTGTCGATGTCCTCCATGTGTAATTGAATGCAGTTTGGATTCCTTCGTGTCCTTTGGTTGAAGTGCCATGTGACCCTGAAGCCCTGTCGGCTGGGACGCCTCTTGTCTGGGACCCCAGGCTCCCTGCCGGACCCCAGGCAAGCCGCACGGCCGCTCCTCCCCCGAGGCCGACCATCGGATGTGGGTTCTCTCGGGCGCCGGTGGGGACTTCCCAAGCTTTACCTCGGTTATACGTGCCTGGTTTTGGAGCAGCTTATAAAACACAACAAATCAAAAAAAAACAAACAAAACAAACAAAAAAAACCCAGTATCCCTGGAGCTCATCAGCAGTGAACATGCACAGGGTAGGAGAGAAAGATGATGTAGTGACAGAAAGAGCACCAGGGTCCACCAACCTCAGTGGAATCCCTTCATCAAAGACACTACCCAGCTGGGAGCCCAGGCAGGCAAGCAGACTCATGCTCATCTACAAGTCTAGAAGCTTCTGTCCAGTAGAACAGACGCACACACAATTTGTTCACTTGTCCCACACACATCTACTTAGCCCTTCACGTAAGGCAGGCAGTGTGCTAAGTACGGGGGATGGCGACCCGGAAGACGAAATTGCTCCTAATGGGGAGCTCCGGGTCCAGTCAGTGAGCCAAATCTCCCACGAATAACAATGACGAGTCTCATCCTGGAGAACCTTCTTTAAAAAAAAGTGTTAGTCTGTTCGTAGACTTCGCTTCATCCACCTGCATCTTCTGTTCCTGCGGGTTAAATTTCTTTCCTTTTAAATCTTTCATTACATATATGCCAACTGGCTGGTTAGGAAGCTAAATTTAGTATAACTGCTCTTCCAAACATCTCAGGAGTTTGCCTTAAGTGCCTGCCTCTGGCCTTAAAGGGCAAATCAAAACATTTCCAATTGGTTTCCAGCCCACATTACAATGTGTGTGTGTATTTGAAGGACTGTTCCTTGGCTATAATTGGTAGTTTTCCTGTAGCTCGTTCTGAGCAAAGAATCGCAGAGGGCTTTATGTCTGCTAACAGTAGTTAGCACTGAGCTCGAAAACAGGAGGGGAAAAAAATGAAGTCTGAGCATCTGGGAGGTTTGCCAGCGTGACCTACAAGTTACAAGGAACATACGCGGTTCAGACACGCAGATGCGGATTTGCTCCCGGAGAAACCCGGGTCTCTGCCTTTCAAGGGTCCTGCTTGTGAAGGGGGCAGGAAGGATAAGAGGCTCCCACCAGCTCCCTTAAATATGTCAGATAAAAATAATGACTGTGTTCATCTCACTTTAACCGCACCCAACGCATTCCTCCATACTGTTGCCCGAGGGCCAGGAAAAGACTAGAACACACCATTTTCCAAGAGCGTCTGTGTCCGAGGCTCACACCGTATGTCCCAGACACACACAGGTCTATTACAACCATCCCCTGGACGTGGCCGAAGCACTGTGCACCGTTTGCAAAGAGGAAGCTGTGATTCACTGTGTCCCACAATGGAAAATACACCTTGTTGGCTCCTTTCTCCCCAGCCCCCTGAGCACGCTGTGGGGACTGGGTTCTGGTTGCAGAAGAATTGCCAGAGCGTGGGAAACGGATCAGAGGTTGTGCCTAATGCACTGAGCAGGACTCATAAACCTTTGTGTGCGGTGACCATTAGCGACACAGGGAGAGGCAGCTGTCAGCTGAAATGGCAGCCTACCTCACCTCCTGAAGAATGACCTGTAGGGACATACTTTCTCCCTGAGTCACCACCACCTCACAGACTCGCGAGAGAACGGATTAAAGTCAGATGGCTTTTCATCCCCCCTGTGCATTGTTTTTAAGAGTCTCCTGGACGCTAACTTTAAGAACAGATTTCGGAAAAGTGTTGCAAATATGGCAGACTTTTCTACGCGCTGTGGCCAGCCAAGCAGCTACCATGATTATGACAGTCATTAAGCAGTTTAAAGAGTCTGGTTATGCTTAATAAGGTCGCCCAGCTTTTTATAGGCCTGAACAGAAATCCTTCTCAAGAGCTCATTCTCTGACAGACCATTGTCACCACTGTTTTCTGTGATGTGTCTTGCCTTCAGATCCTGATGTCTGATTGCTGACATTTTAATATGGCTGCCTCTGGACTCCATCTCCATCAGCCCTAAGGTAGGAAGCCGGGAGGTCTGTGAAGCTCTCTGCTCTTCGGCGGTGTGCTCTTTATCGCCGTCTTTCGTTTTATTTTCCTCCTTATTTTTACTTGGGGAATTTTCAGATATACAGAAAGGTCAACAGACCGGAACAGCAAACCCCCATTTATCTACCATGGAGATTCAACAGTGAATGTTTCGCACACATGTGGATGCTCTGTGGACACGGACACGCGCGCGCGCGCGCACACACACACACACACACACACTCCCTGACACGCGCAGTTCTTCAGCTGAGGCATTGGAAGGTAGTCGCCGACCTCCTGACGCGTCCTTCCTGCATCTTAGCATCTAAGATAAAGGAATCCGCCTCAAGTAACCATAATGCCGTTATCAACCTTGGGGCAATTAACAAGAATTTCATGATATGATTGTTACATGTATCTTTTTTAGCTTTTTCATTTTGGATAAAAATAGTACTATCCTTGCATCTGGTAAAAATTACGTTTCCTAAAAAAAATAATGAAGTAAAAATTGAGAAAAAAAGGTTTCCTTTCCCAGCCCCTTTCCCACTCCTCAGAGTGGCCATCATAAATAGAATCTTGTCTATCTGTTCAGAAAAATATTGTTTGCATGTACTTGCATATAAATGCATGTTTTTAAAAAATTATCTCTATAGAGATTACACTATGCACATTAGTCTATATCATGCTTTTTTAAATGTTTTTTAATGTTTGTTTATTTTTGAGAGAGAGACAGAGTGCGAGCAGGGGAGGGGCAGAGAGAGGGGGAGACACAGCATCCGAAGCAGGCTCCAGGCTCCAAGCTGTCAGCACAGAGCCTGAGGCGGGGCTCGAACTCACAAACTGCGAGACCATGACCTGAGCCGAAGTCGGACGCTTAACCGACTGAGCCCCCCAGGCTCCCCTACCTCATGCTTTTAAAATAAATAATACGTCTTGGAGATCTTTCTTCATTGGTACGTTCGGATTTACCTTTTTTTTTTTTTTTTTTTTTTAACAACCATAGAATAGGCCACAGTTGATTGAAATCATCACCCGCCAGCAAAGTTTGGTTTTTAAGCTCCTACACGCAACACATCTTGAGTATCTTGCGGTTAGTGGCAGACACAACGGAGCTCATCAGATAATTTACGTCCTCTCCTATTTTCCCCAGCCTCACTTGAGGTTAGGTTCCAGAGGGCACAGCCCAAACATGGTGGGAGCTCGGTCAGCTTGGGTCCAGAGTGACCGAGGGGAGCAGAGTCCCCCACGGATCTGTGTTACTTTCTGGGCTCTTCGCATGAGAACTGAAATTCACACGTTATGACAGGAGATTGGCAGGCTTGTCTGTTACCACAGCATGTGCCCACCCACCCTAATTTATATGTGCTTTACATCTTCTGGTATTTTCCCAAGTGTATCCATAAGGTGCATTTTTAGTGGTGGAGTTGCTGGAGAAAAGAGATTGCACATCTGGAGTTTCCATAGGTACAGCTGGGTTACCTTCCAATCTTCTTTTCTCCCTTTTTAAAAATTTTTCTAGTTTAAATATATAACCTCTGCTCCACTCCACGGCCTCTCTTCTCCAGGTTGCGTTTTTACTGTGTGACGGCCTTTGAAACGTACAAGAGGCAAACGGGATGAAAAAGGTTAGTAACATTTCCTTCGGTGAAGTGTCCGACTTCAGCCCAGGTCATGATCTCGCGGTTGGTGAGTTCGAGCCCTGCGTCGGGCTCTGTCCTGATAGTGCAGAGTCTGGATCCTACTTCAGAGTCTATGTCTCCCTTCTTCTCTGGCCCTCCCCTGCTCACACTCTGTCTCTCTCTTTCTCTCTCAAGAATAAAGAACCATTAACAGAAATTTTAAAAGAAGAAAATACCGTCTCTTTAAGTAGCAATTGTTAAGCCACTATTTGCTTTGGTGCCAGGCTTTGGGAATTTAAAATGTCAGATAGATAGATAGAAAGAGAGAGACAGAGAGAGAGAGATGGTGTATATGTACATCAGTGTTCATTAGTGTATTCGAAACTAATTCGAGGCCCAGTGTGTGTGTGCGTCCAGACTTGTGGTCTTGAGCTGAGATCATGCAGACTTATGTTTTGCTTCCAGTAGAGAAGATGCTGCGGTGTACGTCACTTGCTAGCAGTTATCTTGCCAACTGTTCTGAGTATCCAGGATCCAATATAACTTTCAACTAGGAAGATTTAGGCAGTAATTCCCTCATGACTTTGATATATTCTGTGACTTCTGTCTTTGTTTTACTCTGTGCACGTGGAAACAGCCAGAAGTAGCGTTAATTGTTCTACGGAAAAATTGCAAGAGACGGGCTTTATGTACTGAGCCCCTGTCTCGAATGTCTCCTCACTTGCCTAAAATGAGCTGGAAGCTTGGAAGGAGAAATGGAAAGCACCAGAGATAAAGCTTCTACTGATGCAGCAATCGCAGCCTGGGACTTTAATCTTGGTTTTCCAAAGGAGCGTATTCTTTTTAGGAAAATACATTTTGTTCTATTAAGAAAAATAAAAGTGGGGAGAAGGTAGAGAATTGTTCTAAGAATTATGACTGCCTATTAAAGCAGTTCCATAAATGTTGATTCTCCATTTTAATGTTTATTTATTTATTGAGAGAGAGAGAGAAAGGGAGGGAATCCCAAGCAGGCTACACACTGTCAGCACAGAGCTCGGTACGGGGCTCAAACTCATGAACTGTGAGATCATGACATGAGCCGGCATCACGAGTCAGACACTTAACCGACTGAGCCATTCTCCTGATGGAGCCCTGATTCTCCATTTTACAATAGCACTTCCTGTACCCAAAGCCAGATCCCACGAGGGCTGGAGACTGACCCAAGAATCCCTTTTTCCCAACAAGCACGCAAGATTGCTGACAAATACACGGCTGATAACAGCTTGGTGTTTTCTCTCTTAGGGGCTCAGTCTCTTCAGTTAAAGGAGGTAAACGCTCGAACACGATTCCATTTATCAGCTAAGAAGGAGCAACGGGCAGGAGGAGACACGCCTCCGGTACATTGTCTTCCTTGGACAATTATTTCGACCTCCTTAGAGCTGGGACTCGAAAGCAGGGCTGGAACCCCCTGGATCAGGCAGCACGTGTGACGGTCCGCCTGTTCTTGGATGAGGCTCAAAAAGTCTCCATTTACGGACCGACCTGTGCTCTCAGCCTCCACAGTGCCCATCTGACCCTCGCTTGTCCGCATATCTTACAGAGGGTTAAGAAATAGAGATTCGGCCAGCAGATCAGGGCCTTTGCACAGAGGGGCTAGCGCACGGATGGATGGGCCCTTAGGAAAAGGGTGCAGCAGTTTTTTGAGTGGGTTTTGTGCACCTCTGCTTCTTCCCCCCTCCCGGCCCTCCAGGCCATGTGTCCCGGGTCCTCCAGAGTAACTGGGCTTGCGTTCTCCCGGCTGGTCCCCGACATCCCATCCCCCTGGCATGAACTGCACTGGCTTCAGACTTCCTGGTTAGAAGACCCCAGATTTCTTTTTTTTTTTTTTACACTTATTTATTTTTGAGAGACAGAGTGAGACAGAGCATGAGCAGAGGAGGGGCAGAGAGAGAAAGAGACACAGAACCCGAAGCAGGCTCCAGGCTCTGAGCTAGCGGTTAGCACAGAGCCCGATGCGGGGCTCGAACCCACGAACCGTGAGATCATGACCTGAGCCGAAGTCGGACGCTCAACCGACTGAGCCACCCAGGCGCCCCAGTAGACCCCAAATTTCAACTGTCTCATCTGACGAACAGGTTCTAGAGGTTGGAGGGCTTTGCTCAGGAAACACCTGGTTTCTTTGCCTTCTCATGCCCATTTTTCTTGTTTTTCCCAATAAAATGTCAGCTTATCGCAAGTCAATATAGAACGACTTTTTTGGCCGTAAAAACTTCTCCGTAACATTCAACCTATGCCTTCCCTGTCCAGATGTAGGACGGGCTTTGGCTGTCGTTTTCTGGAACAGTACGGACCAACATAACTGGTTTCTCTTTTCTTCCTTCCTCTTTTTCGCACCATGAATACTTTCATTTTTTTTCTTCTCACAGGCATTCAGAGACTGGGCGAGGCTTTTAATTATTTCGGCAAACACACAACCGATAGCTAAAGGTGATAACCGCGAAGAGAGAAAATGGAGTCCATTTGTTTTCTGTTAGGCTCTTTCCCTTTCTTTTTTGCCAATTGCCACATGCAGGGAAATCGCTCACGGGGCTTGTGTTCTGTGGATCCGAGCCACAGGAGGTTTCCACCGAGCATTATCCAAACACACCAGAAAAGATCACATTGCAAGGGAAGAGCAGGCTTGGCCAGCCAGGGCTGTCCCCCGGCCCTGAGTTGGGAATGCAATGGAACGCAGCTCCCTGCCCTGTTCCTCATCATGTCGTTCCTACTTCCTGTGCAAGATCTGCAAGTGGTGGCCCCCCGGCCCATCCAAAGCGTGCAGGGTTTGAGGCGTAAAGGGGGTCCTTCAAAAACGCAGTGCTGTCACGTCACAGCCCTCACGAAAGCTAGCGGACACTGTGCATTTGCGGTGGCCACGGACGGTGGTGGGAATGCACTCCTGTAACGTACCTGCTGTAGGTTCTTGAGAAAGCTGCTTAACCTCCTGGGACCTCTGCGTCTTCATCAATGAAGAGAGGTCTGTTAACACCCACCTTGAAGGGCTGTTGTGAAGCTTAGTGAAAAGAGCACGTGGAAATAGTTCTGGAGGATAATAGGCACTCAGTAATGATCTTTGAACGGTGTTTGTACTTTAAGTAGCTGATCTGGAGGCTTGGCTTTGTGATACATTTCACTATGGCCACGCATGATCCCGGGTTGCTGATTTTTTTTAAAAATATTTTTAATGCTTATTTATTCTTTTTGAAAGAGGAGAGACAGAGCGCAAACAGGGGAGGGGCAGAGAGGGAGGGAGACATATAATCCCAAGCAGGCTCCAGGCTCCGAGCTGTCAGTACAGAGCCCGACACGGGGCTCGAGCCCACGAACTGCGAGATCATGACCCGAGCCAATGTCGGGTGCTTAACCGACTGAGCCACCCAGGTCCTCCTCCAGGTCGCTGATACTTTTAAACCTATACCTCTTACTGGACACGTGAAGTGCTAATGCTAACGTTACATTATACGTACAGCGTTGTCAGATGTCTCTAAACAAGAGGGGAGACCATTCGCAATTTTTTCCAGACTAAGGAAAGAACAAACTTTCTTTGCCCCTCACCTTTATGCTTCTATTATTTAAGCCAACATATGCTTCATATTAAGGTGCTACTGATTCAGACCCAGAAGTAAGATCTTGTTTTTCTTGGTTTGCACAATAAGTCAAAATACAATAATATAAAGGTGTACATCGAATGCACCGCTGCCAAGCTTCCTAGTATTCTACATTTGGAGCCAGAGAACAGAGGTGAGGGGTGAAGGGAGGTGTTCACGAACAGCCACTGAGTTCCAGAATGAGTGGGTGGGTGACGGCTTCTGGACGCAACCACGGTAGTGTGATTCGCACACGTTCGTTGAGGATCTGACCGTCTCCACAGTATATTTCATGAGGGCAAAAATCCCCCTCTAACTGAATGTTATCAGCGGAATTGTGTTCCCTCCCAAGTTCGAATGTTGAGTCCTAACCCCCAGGACCTCAGAATGTGACCATACTTGGAGACAGTGTCCTCACAGAGGTGACCAGGTTCAAGTGAGGCCATTAGCCTGGCCCTAATCCAATATGGCCGGTCCTCATAAGAAGAGGGAATCTGGACGCAGACGTGCACGTGGGGAAGATGATGTGAAGACACAGGGAGAGAAGAGAGTCATCTGCAGGTCAGGGACAGAGACCGGGAACAAGCCCTTGCCTCCTAGTCCTCAGAAAGGAGCCAACCCTTGCCAACTCCTTGACCTCAGTCTTCCAGCCTCCGGACGGTGAGAAAATACATATCTATTGTGTAGCCACGCCGTCTCTGGTATTTTGTTACATCAGCGCTAGCCAACTAATACACCAAATATCTCCTGCAATTCGTTATTGGTCTGAAAGAAATTCCTAGACTCCTCGTCACCTGCTTCCTACAACATATGAAGCGGTGAACGTCAGCCAGCATGAGGAAGAAAGACACTTCAGTCGAAAACCAGGCATGGGCTCAAGCAGCGGCCGGCAGACGTGTTCTGTGAAGGGCTGGACAGTGAACGTGACGGCTTTGCTGGCCATCTCTGCTCTCTGCTGGGCTGCTGGATCCTGCAATGTAGCGTGAAGATGGCTGTGGGCCGCAAGTAAATCAATGGGAGAGGCTCCCTCCCAGTAACTTCGCAGAAGTAGGCACTGCCAGGGTTTGCAGACACCTGGGGGAGGGCACACCACTCCACTTGGCCCGCTCAGGCCTCTCCATGCCTCTGACTGCTTTGTAACTCTGTAAGGTGCAGACCACTGAAACCAGTGCAATCTTGTCTAAGGACATGGAAATAAGTTCTGTCTGGTTGAGGTAGGGGTTTGGTGCGCTCTCCTAGGCTGTGGAAGAGGCCGGCTTTGCCGTCGTCGGCACATGTGTTCCCATATTCCTGATGTAAAACTGTGTCTGTCCTTTGTATGTCATTTAGAAAAATTTTTTTAACATTTATTTATTTTTTTAGAGACAGAGACAGAGCATTAGCAGGGGAGGGGCAGAGAGAGAGGGAGACACAGCATCCGAAGCAGCTCCAGGCTCCGAGCTGTCAGCACAGAGCCCGATGTGGGGCTCAAACTCACAAACCGTGAGATCATGACCTGAGCTGAAGCTGGACACTTACTTGACTGAGTCCCCCAGGCACTCCCTGTCCTTTGCATGATCTTGTACATCCTACCAGTTCCCTTATTAGTGAGTTAAGTGCAATCTTTTTTCTTAAGTTTATTTATTTACTGAGAGAGGTTGAGAATCCCAAGCAGGCTCCGCACTGCCAGCACCGAGCCCGACATGGGGCTCGAACTCAGGAACCTGAGCCGAAATCAAGGCTTGGACGCTTAACTGACCGAGTTACCCAGGCTCCCGTAAGTTACAATCTATAATGTGCGTCCGTTTTCATCTGATTTCATAAAATCAGAGTCATGATTCAACCTACGTTGAGAAAATGGTGCTTTAAGCGTGGGGTGAGGGGATTATGTTATCCAGGCAGATTAAGACACTGACGACGTTGTCCTGCAGACACACGGAGAAGCCCAAGTGCATGAGGCAGTGAGTAATACGGTGCTAATGCAGCAGGCGCTTCCTTTGCCCTGGGTTGATGGGTGCCAGCCGGGAACCAGGAAACCCGAGTGACTTAGCACAAGAGGCTGGAGCTCAACAGACCTCGGCCCATACGACAGATGAAACCTTCATTGTTGGTGACCTTGGGGAGTCCTGAGTTTCCTCACCGGAAAATGGGCATAATGGGAGTACCTACCTCGGGAGGTGTGATAGCCATCAAACGAGCAATGCTTGTGAAATATTGGACTTACGTGCGGCACTTACCAAGAGCACAATTAACCACGTTAGCCGAGTAGATGCAGGCAGGCATTATTACAGAGACAAGCATGAAGACACATAGAGTTTGCGGGGACATGCGACAAAGCTGGGAAAGGCTTTGCTCTGCCCCGGAATGTGTCTGGATAGCAGCGTCTCGTTTGTAGAGAGGGCTGTCGAGCAGAAAATTGATGCCATGGCCGGACGTCCAACGCTTTCCTATCTCCCAACCTGATAAGAGCAGGGAGTTTCCTTGCAGGTTTTCTGCCAACGATTCATACTCGCAAATTTTATGATAACTTGGAAACAAAAACACCCGGTCATGAAGCCATTCCCACCAAGTGTCGGGGATGGGGACAGGCCACGCTTCTGTGCACCCAGCACAGCCGGAGACACTGCTGAGTCCAGAATGAGCCCCAGGGTCAGATTGCGACATGGGGCTGGAACAATCTAGCTTCTGAGGCCAGAAGTATTGTCTTCTTCAGGGTTGCTCCGTATTTCTTAGCTCAGATCTCCTCTCCGCGGATTATGCACGCATCGAGTCCCAAAGCACGCCGTGTGAGACCGCCAGACTTTGCGTGCATTTCTTTGACGTAATTATTAATTTTATTTTTGCAATGATTCTGTTCAGATTGTGTTTCCAAAAATGTCTGCACACACCAAAAGCAAATTCAGCAAATAGGCCGTGATCCACACCTGTGCCAACGTCCAAGCCAGGAGCAGGAGGGATCCAGAATGAAGCTGGCTCAGCCAATCATTAAGCGCCTTTCAAACCTCCTGGTGGGCACGCCTGGGTGCCCGAGGTGGGGTGTATCGTAGGGACTCTGTTAGGGCTGCTGCTCTAACCATGACCTCTCCCGGTGAGTGACTGGTACCGAGGCTCGCACACAGCCGATCCCTCACGGCCAGGTTAGCGAAGGTCACTCTGAGCGAAATGCCCGTGCGGGTCTGCTCCGGAAGAGACATTGAGGCAGGAGGGCAAGGGAGCCTTGTTACCGTAGCCGCCTCGTGATTGGCATCATGAGTGACTCACACTGTGTGTGCAGCCGCGTGCCTTGGGGCTTAACTCATGCCACGAACATGACATGCTTGTTTTGCTCTCACCATGGAAGATAGCTGTCATTGCGCTCGGGACGCACGGGGATATGGTACCTGCGCTCAGAGCGGGAGGAGGAAGTAGTTGAGAATTTTCAGGCAAGGTCCAGTTAATGCAGCAAGAGCTCAAACCCTGGAGACACCGTTGGCCAAGTTCTCTTGACCTAACCCCGTTTCGTCCTGCACCATTACCGAGCACTCCCCCCCCCGCCCCCCCCCCCCCCCCACCATACAACTGATGCAAAAGTTTCTGAAACAGCATTTAATTTTCTGGTATGAGATGTCTTCTAGTATTTCGTATACTTAAAAAAAAGAACCAAACTCACTCATTACGTTTATTTCACAATTTCCCCCCGACTTCCTATGGGTCAAAGCCCACAGTTTGAAAATCACTGAAAGAGGAGTTTTATGATTCCTAAAAGGAGTTCACGGAGTTCAAGGAGTTCAGGGTTGGTCTCAACGCAGTTAACGACGTGAGCGATATTTTTGCATCCACATAGCGTTACTTCTTTAAGTTTTGCCTCGTGACGAGTACAGCTTTCTAACAGTCTTGGCCTCAGTTTTCCTACCTGTAAAGTGAGGAAAACTCAGCGCAAATCTCAGAGAGTCGTCATTATGGTTAGAAAGGCTAATGAAGTGCATAGAACAATACTGTCTGTGGTAAGACTGTTAGCTTTTATTGCTATTGCTGCTGTTTTTGTGTTTACATAGAGCAGATTTACTGAATAGGTAAAGATACAGTTTTTAATTATTTTTATTGGGGTATGACTGTCATGTAACATATCAGTTTTAGGTATTACATATTTGTGCATATATGTGCATATTTGTACAGATATATGCGTATATGTTTCCATATTTACACATATTGCAAAACAGTTTTTTTACATTTATTTATTCTTGAGAGAGAGAGAGAGAGAGAGACAGAGCACGAGTTGGGGAGGGCAGAGACACAGAATCCAAAGCAGGCTCCAGCCTCTGAGCTGTCAGCACAGAGCCCGACGCGGGGCTTGAACCCACGAACCGTGAGATCATGACCTGAGCTGAAGTCGGACGCTTCACCAACTGAGCCACCCAGGCGCCCCCCAAACAGTTTTTTAAACAATTATGTACTTTCTTAAACACCATACCTGAGACTAAAAGTCTCATCCATTTTAGGGCAGCCATTAAAAATTGCAATCATAGAGCCTACGAGAAAATTAGCAGCCCCCACAGGGTTTGTCTTCCCAATCTTCACCGATTACTTACAACTGACACCATTTCTAAGTGATCTATTATTAGCACAACAAGCCAACGAAGAGAACGCGGACAAGCCTTTCTTCCTTTTGTTGAAACCACAAGTTGTACCTCTGTTTGAAGATCTCCCCACAGACTCAGTCAACGCTGTTCTCTTGTCTCACTGAACTTGAGGACAGCTAGACGCTCAATTCTAGGGTCGCGCCTTGTCCCTCTCACGTGGGGGCGGATGTGGGCCTGTGCCTGGACTCCACCCCCAGGGTGCACCCCAGATGATGATTTTTTTTTTTTTTTTTTTTTTTTTTTAAGCCGCAGGTCCTTCGCTGGTGCTGCTTTCGCAAGTGGCCACGACGGAGGTAAAGGAGGCAGGAAGCAGGAGGGAAGAGAAGGCCCGCCTCCACGACTGTCCATTTCGACACAGAACTGAACACGCAAGCAGAGATTTGGAGGCACAGAAAGGTTGGCAGCCGAATGGGGCTGGACCCGGCTCTGGCCTGTCCGAGGCTTGCGTCTGTGGGGAGCCAGAGAGTTCCCTGGGAAAGGACCTCCGGAGAACCAGAAAGAGACAGGGCCCCCCGGTTTGGGTCAGGCCGTGTGCCAAGGGGCCAGGGAGCGAGACTCAGGACACAGTACTCCGCCCCCGGGAGCCCCCTGGCCTAGCGCTCAGTGCTCATCACAGTCCTGCCCCGGCAAGGAGCTAAACTCAAAGCAATGTGCGAATTACAAGAGCGATTTTCCTGAAACTTCTGTTGCCTGGTGAGAGCACAAGGCCTTTAATTCGGGTCCCACGAGAGGCCCGCCTCTGAAGACACAGCCACGCTGGGGGCCGACAGCACCAGTGGGCCCACCCAGGGCAAGACTGTCACGAGGTGGGGACCTCGGTGGACACTGGGTCAATCAGCAGCAATGGGAACCTTTCATAATTGGCTGGAGCACAGGGAGGAAACGGAGACTATCCCCTGGTCGTCTGCAGGAACTTGTAATGCCCGTCAGACCAGCTTGGAGAACTCCTACCCTTGCCCAGGGGGACCTAAAGAAGCTTGAAAGGGAGGTAGCCATGTAGAGAAATACTGAGTCGTGAGCGTACCAGGGAGCCCGTTTACCCTCGATTAGCGATCCCAGAAACACGAGTTATCTTTCTAATCATCCACGACTAGAGTTTGACACTGGGGCCCACGGGGGTTTTTATGGATATTATTTGGGGATCCTTGAACCTAAAAAGAAATCGAAACCAAACAAAAAACTCTATCTTTAGTTTCCCTTCCGTCTAATTGAAACTTAACATTTCCTGAAATAAGTCAGAGAAAGACAACTACCGTCTGATCTCTCTTACATACGAAATAAAACAAGAACAAAGCAAGTTCACCGATACACAGGGTAGATTGGAGGGTTGCCAGAGGCCTGGGATGGGGGTGGGATAAATGGGTAAAAGGAGTCAATTTAAAAAAAAAAAAAAGAAACTTAGCCTTTCCTTCCATTGTGAATAGAAGCGTTCTCATTGTCACATGCACATTACGGTTGCTGGGTGACTATTACAGCATGCCTCTCTGTTGGATTGGGTGGGCTTCGTCAGACAGGTGCCTTCTAGAGTGATGGCTTCATCAAGGAGCAGGTGACAGGAGCTCTGGTGGACAGGAGTCAGGCCCCAGGAGATGAGTCAAAGCAGAGAAGGAAAGTCAAGAATAAGAAGTGGGGATAAGGGGCACCGAGTCAAATGGAGTCTGGGAACCAGAAGGCAGAATGAGAAATGCACCGGGAGTCTGGGCTTTGTAAAAGGAGGCGGGTGTCCCTACCTGGTCAGTTCCCACAGCCTTGGGCCCAGTGACTCAGGCCGGGCGGGGCCGCCTTCCCAGGTGACACCCCACCGCTTGCCAACCGCAAAGCCATGCCTCATCTCTGTGACAGGCACTCACCTTTGTGAAGGGGAAACTAGGTTTCCCGTTTTCAAGAACATTGCTTCACAGCCGAAGAGGCATGAGTTCTGGGCCCAGGACAGGCAGTAACAGAGGGAGTCCTAATTTTTGAGCCGAGGACTCCTTCAGCAATTGGTGAAGCCTGAGGAGCCTGACCAATGACAGTATTTTAAAATCCATAACATAAAACACACAGAGCACAAAAATATTGAATGACTATGATGTACACCTGAAAATAACAAGATGATGTAATATTATAGAATAAATTAGTATTTTATGATTAAAAATAAAATGAAATACACAGGACACCAAAAACACCAACCCAATTATATTGAAACTGAGTTATCAAGGGAAACCAAATATCGTGAAATACGGTTATCCAAATATTGGAGACACATTTTTGTAGACAGACGATGGGAGTTTCCCCACTTTTCATAAGGTAGTCTGATGCTTCCGGGGGAGATCTCATTGCTGCTGCTGCTGCTCTTAGCAGAGTCCAACAGTCCAGTCCCCAAGTGAGAAACTACGAGGAGGAAAGTCACCGGGTGGAAATATTACAAAGCGGCTTGAACACGTGGCTTGGTGACGCGTAGGCACGTTGTGGTTAGACTGGCTGCCGGGATCCTGGCTCGATCATCTGTTCCCTGTGACCAGAGGTGAGCCCCTGCACCCCCACCAGCCTCAGTTTCTGCTCCTGTCAATATCAGACTCCTTAGAGACTTCTGCGGAGAGCATGAGACCACACGGTGAGGCGCCTGGCATATGACTGAGCACATGCTACACGGCCAGTCTGTCTTACTGCTTTATTGCCTGTTACTCAGGTAGCTGAGCACGCTGGCTCGAATGAGCAAGACTGTTATCATTTGCTTCTGAACTCTTCCCTGAGGGCCCTACGGAAATGGACTGAACCACTGTGTTAGAGTATTTGTAATGAGGACATCAGTGAGGGTGAGTGGCCTTTAGGAAACAGAGAGTTTGAGGAAGGATGTCCAGTAAATACCAGAGACCCGAGGGGGCCAGTGTGGCCCTGAATTCCCGGGAGGGCGCAGGAATATGTGGGCGCAGAACACGACAACGCGGGGCACAGCAAAAACGTTCATGGCTATTGACATCACTGAAGAGAGAAATTTTATTTTTCAGTGAAAATGTTGTCTCTGGGAACGGGGCAAAGGATGCTTGTGAAGATAACGCATTAGCCGTTTCTTCTTCAATCCACTTTAACATATTCAAAGCAAGAGTCGTTTTCGTTTGACTTTCCTCAAAACAATTCATAAAATGTTGAGAAGTTGGGCACGAACATAGGGGAATAAACTGAACGGGGGGACCCCTGCCCCCCACAGCTCTTGCTTTCATGGGGCTGAGTCATCTGAAAACATCAACAGCACTAGCATCGGGTGAGATGCGGCCGCTCCTTATTTGTTTGTTTTCATTGTTGGTGTAACCAAGACTGGACCTAAATAAAGCATCTAGGAACTCTGGAGGTTGGGTCTGAGAAGGTCCTTTCAAAACCGACTTCCATGGAAGGGCGTTAGGCCCAGCACAGCAGTGTGAGATTGAAGAAGAACAAAGTTGGAGGACGGAGCCTACCCAGCTTCAGGGTACACGAGGAAGTCGCCGTAATCAAGGCTCGTGTGTCGGGGAAAGAGTGGACAAAACGGCCAGTGGAACAGAATAGAGAGTCCTAACAGCGTAGTCACCTGCTTGCTGACAAAGGAGCAAAGACAATACAGTGGAGAAAAGAAAGTCTTTCCCCAAAGAACTCCAGAAAAGCTGGACACCTACACGCACGACAATAAATCTAGACACAGACCTTACGCCTTTTTAAAAAAGTAACTTGGAAATGCATCACAGACATCGGTGTAAAATGCAAAAGTATACACTGCTAGGAGCGAACAGGAGGCAATCTGGATGACCTTGAGTTTGTAGGGGACGTTTTAGATTCAAAACCAAGGGCCTGATTCATAACAAATAACTGACAAGCTGGACATCATTAAAATTAAAAAGTTCTGCTTTGTGAAAGACAGTGTCGAGAGGATGAAGACACAGGGCACTGACTGGGGGAAAATCTTTGCGAAAGACACATCTCATAAGGGGCTGTTATCTGCTCTGTGGAAATCCCTCCATCTTTCCCTCAAATTTGCTCTGAAACTAAAATGCCTTTTTTTAAGTGTTTATTTATTTATATTGAGAGAGAGAGAGACAGAGGGACAGACAGAGACACAGAGACACTATAATTAGGGGAGGGACAGAGAGAGAGAGAGGGAGAGATTCCCAAACAGGCTCTGCGCTGTCACCACAGAGCCTGATGCAGGGCTCGAACCTACGAACCATGAGATCGTGACCTGAGCTGAAATCAAGAGTCACACGCTTAACTGACTGAGCCACTCAGGCGCCCCAAAACTACTTTTAAAAAATAAAGTTTCCAAAAACACAAAACAAAATAGAACTTCTGCTTTGTTCTACAACATTCTCTTTGAAATTTCCTTATTTCTGCCCGTGTTTTTAAACTTCTTATCATCATCCAGGATCAAAACTGTAATAAAAAAACAGCACAGGGAAGCAAACGCAGATCCAAAATGTGCGACTGTCTACAGGCAAAGTGATGGGATTTCCACACTTCAAGAATTTGAAGAAAGTAGGCAAACAAATGAAAAAACACATGATGACTAGTTGTAACAGCCAAATAGTATGCGGCGACCTTGTTTGGGCCTTGATTTGAACAACCCCACTGTAAAAGGACATTTTTGAGAAGTTGGGGAAACTTGTTTATGGACAAGGGAGGTGGTCAGTGAGACAAGAGGCTGTTGTTTATTTTGTGGGGTGTCATAATGGCATTGTCATCCCATGAAGGCATCGGCGTGCCAGTCAGACTCCAGAGTACGGTGATCTTCCGGATTTCCTATAAAATATGTGAGCACAGCACAAAAAGAAAAAAGTACAGATAGAGCAAATATGACAAAATCTTGATAATTAGTAAAGTCCTGTGATGACTATGGGGGTTCGTTGTGCGATTCTATCTTCGCATAGGTATGAAAAGTTATATAATAAACAGTGAAAACATTCTTCCTTGATTTTTCCCTTTGTTCAGCTATTTCCTATGTTCTAGCAAGTCTGATGTCCTACAACCTTGGCCAGTCGTTCTCCCGTTTCCCCGTTCAGCTGGGTGCCCGGGTTCCATCTCCCCGGCATGTCTGGGCCCCCCCGCCCCACACCTGTCCCGCACCCCCGCCTGACCATCCAGCAAGCCCCAGGAGGCTCGTGCCGCTGTCCTCTTCAAAAGAGTAAAAACAAACCTAAAAGTCAATCGATCAAGCAGAGACTTAGTTTCTGCATGTTGGGGGTTTCTGAAAGCAAAAAAGAAAAAATCTGTGTTGTATGTAGAATCTGGAGGGAAAATCTGGCCTTCACTTAAATACGTGCAGCGCTCGCTCATCTTAAACTTAAGCACTACCACTCTTGAATTTTCTGTTTTTTACGTTTGAATTCTTCAGTTCTTTTAAGATTTTCTTTAATGTTTATTTCTTTTTGAGAGAGAGAGAGAGAGAGAGGGAGAGAGAATGTGAGCAGGGGAGGGGCAGACAGAGACGGAGACACAGAATTGGAAGCAGGCTCCAGGCTCCCAGCTGTCAGCACAGAGCCCGACTCGGGGCTCGAACTCACAAACTGCAAGATCGTGACCTGAGCTGAATCGGGACCCTCAATCGACAGAGGCACCCGGACGCCCCTTAAATTCTTCAGTCTGTTTGCAAAATGAAGAGCTGAATGCTCACCCCTGGGTCAGGGTTTTGACCACCTGCGGCTTCTTCACTGTCATTGTGGGCCATACGGGACGGATCCCTCCACCCTCCCCGGGGCTGCGTGTCTGCAGGCAGGTGCGGAAGGTATCACCTTGAGAGCTCGATGCTGGGTTTCAAAAGCCCTGTTTGTGCCAAGTCAGAAACATGAGTTTCTCCGTATATGATTCCAGGACCGGCTTCGCCCTGCTATAGGATTGGGAATTATTATCAAAGAGATCTCTTCTCAGTCAAAGCTCGTGTTGTGGCTATGCCCTAACCATGGCTGGTGCCAAGGGCTGGACCGTGGCCGGCAGGTGGATTTAGGTGAAGGGTGCCACGCCTTTCATGTGCCCGCACAGATACAGCCCTGTGCCCAGATCGGGTTTCCAGAGACACCTGTGAATTCTGCGCACACACCTGCAGGGAAGAGGTGTTCTCTCTATGGGGTGAGAGTATTACTTGTGTCCTCCATTGTGGGTTGATAGGAAGTGACAAAAGGCCTTTCCCGGTCTCCTGAAGAAAGGGGAGCTTTAACCGCGTATTGTTGTGTCTCCAAGGCAACATGTGAAAAAGAAAATTGAGAAGAATTATGTGAGCAGTTGTTAGGCTAATTTTTTTAGAAAAGAATTCATCAGTGGCTATTAGTCTAAAATATATTTTGTCCTGGATCCCAAACTCGCAAGGTGTCAATGTGATTATTTCAGAAACAGACATGCAGGGAACGTGCAGGGAGCCACCTTTAAGATTGAGATCGGGGCACAGAATGAGGACTTTGCAACTTTTAGAGCAAAGCTGGATCTGAACTTGCCATCCTATATTCTTACACATTCCGCCCGTCCCCGGAGGCCGGGGTTTGAGGGACCTCGGGCCTCGTCGGAGCCCCCACTCTGCCTGCTTCCCAGTCCCCGCTCTGATTTGTTTATGTTAACTTCTCACATGAGCTGCTGTCTCTTTTCACAAGTCTGGCTGTGTCGCCCCTTCTGGGTGGCTGAGGGGTGGCCTCCATGCCCACCGACAGGCTGGCTAGAGCACTCTGCTCTCTATCAACACCTGGGACCCTCAGTGGCCTCCTCCGGCCCAGCTGATGCTTCTGACGGTATTATCAGCCAAGGCTGCTGGCCCAGAGGGGAGAATCGGGGCCTGGAGAACGAAGCCCCTTGTTCACGTTGGCAAGGGGCCTGGAGGTTGACCTGTGCCAGAGGCCACTAAAACTCTGGCTTTTGCTCTCGTGATCCAGTTCTGACAGGTTCCTGGGCGGAGGAGAGCACTTTGACTGTAACCTGTGCCTTCCTGGTGAATCATTGACTGAGGTGGCTGGACTGCCTACTTGGATAATTTAGAGAAAGTTAAAAGAAGATGTTCTCCGCACATCACTCGTTGGCTCCTAATGCTTGTTTGGCTTCTAAAAGAACAGACTGAAAGACCCCAAAAGGGAAAGGTTCAAGGTAGCCCCCACACCCGCAGAGGGGAGATGTCAGCCCTGCAAAAGGGCAGGTCAGAGGGGTCACCGGCGATAATGGAATTTCAAAACCATTGTAAAGGAACTGTCAGGCCCGGACACGCTGAGAGGGGGACGAGCTTGGGCTCCCAGGAATCTGATGTCCAGGAGTAATGAAATGATGAGTCTATTTCACACAATGGACCTGTCAAGAAAAAGAGTGTCACTTCAGAGAAAACCTTGGAAGCTCTCCTAGTGGCCTTCAAAGTATCAATTTTCAGGTGCTAAGTGGTAATTAAAGTTAGCAAGTTATAGTGGCATTCAGTGAAATTAGATCATGTCAAAGCCCACAGAAGGGGTCAAGATTAGCGTTCATTCCCATGGATGGAACATTCCAGGCTTGCTGATGGTCACAACGCCAGACAGCACTTTTAGGCTGAAAAGGGGAAGTCATCTTTTTATTTCCTCTGGACGCTGTGTTCTTGCAGGTTGAAATTGCCCTTAGAGGGAAGGGTCTTTTTTATTTATCTCTAATCCTCAGAGAAGAAGTTCGTGGTTGTAAAAAATTATTTCTTCCTTAAGTCTTTCAGTTTTTCTGATCAGTTGCAGAAAAACTCATTTCTCCAAATGGACGTATATGCTTCTTTTGTTTGATAGTTAAGGCGCATCGCTCGCATTCATTCGTAGCTGTATTTTGTTGTTGCTTCTTCGTCTTTGCCAGTTTCCACGAAGCTCACAACAATCAAAAGCGCTCCGAATAACTACGGGTCACCCTTAGTTTTCTGATACAATCATCCCCTACCCTCTTCGTCAGTTCACTTTTACACTATTTTTTCTTATTTTGATTGTTTTACCGTATTTGCACATTTCTTCTGAATATTTGTTTCAGAAAGTAATTGCAAATAGATGAGAATACTCAATAAGTAAGTTGATTAAGGAGTAATAAAGTCACACAAATTAAACTTCGTCGGTGAAGTGGGTTCGGCCTCCTGCCTTAGGCCTTGTTGATGGGAGCCTGGGTCCCAGGGGGGCCGGCCCGGGACGGGTGTTGACAGGAAGGTTGTTTGTTTTATCAAAGAGTCGGAGGAAAGAGATGAAAGCCAGAGGCTGAAGGAGAGCTGAGGTCACCGACGAAGAGAAGGTGGACCATGCATCACATCGGAATGACAAGGGAGGGCATAAACAGAGATTAGGCTGAGAGAGCGGTAGCAGAGGGGGTTGGAGAAATGGAACGAGAAGCCAGGTGCGGGCTGAGTGACATTTGACAGTTTGGGAACTAAATCTTCCAGTGTTAGACATCCAGTGGGGTATTTCTTTTATGTAGCCCGGGACCAGATAACATCTGTACAGTATCCTTCTGCTGGCTGGTCAGAAGGGCCCCCTGGGACTGACTGGAGGATCAATGCGGGGGGAACATGACCGCCTGTGCGACATCCCATCCGTGAGTCCTGACGCTGGTGGATGGGACCGGGCACACGCCATCTACCGCAGTCTCTGGGGAGAGCCGGTGCTCAGAGTTGCCAGAAATTGGAATTTTCATAGGAATGCTCCGAATTATTATTCCATGTCGCCGCATATTTATGAAACTGTGCAGGCCAAAGACAAAAAAGCAAACAAAAACAATGAAAACATGTCTGTGGGGTGCCTGTGGCCCCCAGGCCACCTGTTTGCATCTTGAAATTCCAGAGCTGTGTTTCAGAGCCTGCGAGAACACAACCCCGGCTCTGGTCTCTGCCACCTGCTGTCCGGCCTTGCCCAAGGACAACGGCCACCCAGGAATCCTCTCCATCTGTACCTGACCTCTGTTTCTTATCAGGATGCTCTTGAATGTGTTTATATCCACTTTGCCCGTGTTTATTTTGAGGTCCAGGAAGAGGGGCACCGTGGTTTACGTTTCTTTGAGTTTGTTTTCACCCAACACTGCACCTAACACAGAGTAGGAGCTTAATAGATCCCTGTTGTTTAGTGGATACCTGTTTGAATTTCCAGGGAGTAGAGAGCCCCCCAAAATACTGATGCATTTTGTTGGGAAGATAGTTGGATTCGATAGTTTGAGAGAGCAAGCTGGTAATTGCTGTTAAACTTTCAGAGACAATATTCTACTCTGCAGTGTATACGCTAGACACAATCAGGCTTATGTTCCGAAGGAGACACGAACAAAGGTATTCGCCACAGCACTGCGGATGGATGAAAAAGGCTTTAATGTATTCACATAATGGAACTAAAAGGAACGTACAACAGTTCAAATGACGGAACTAGAGTTGGTACGTGCCTACGATGTGGTCGAAATGGGCGCAGAATAATTGAAATAAATAAGATAACTGTCTCACCGTGAAGAGATACCAAACACATACTATTGAACCCAAATCAGCAAGGCTTGGAGTCACGTAGCACAGTACACTAGTATATACGTGCACTGAGAAGAGCACGTGCGCGTGTATTACATGGGTGGGAAGTACACACAACCAATTCCCGAACCGATCGTCTCTGAGGAGGCTGTGAATCTGACTTGGGATGCAAAAGGGGAGGGAAAGTTCACATTACCAAAATGTTTTATCAGGTCCTTAAAAAAAATTAGAAGCAGCGGGTGCTGGCATATGTGGATTCTGAGTAGTGGCTCTCACCGCTGTGTGTTTTGTTCTTTTTTGTAACTTCCGGAATTTTTTATTTATTTTTTTCACGTGAAAGACAGGTTATTATATTTGCAGAAACTCCACACGTTTTTGTAATAGTGTTTTTCCTCTGTGTGGCCTCCTGCACCTCAAGTTTTTTCAAAGCACGCAGCTACGTGTTTCTCCGCAGATTTCGGCTTTTCATCTTGGTGTCATCAGGGAACCCGCTCCTACTCGATATCTGGAAAGGATCACATGCCTTTCTTCAGTTGCCTGAGACTTTAGGACCTCACCCCATGGTCGGGGCTGGCAAACCCCTGGTGTTACCTTACCTCGGCACTCAGGGTGCCCCTCGATTTATCCTCTGAGTGCATTGTGCTTACCCCCAAGCCCACAGCTACCTTTAAGAGACTGAAGTGAACGGCATCGAGAGCTGTCGGATGCATTTACCCATGGCTCAAGTGAAGAAACGATTTCATCCATTTGATACATATCGCTCCTCCCAATGTGTAGACGAGGCTGCTCCCCAACCTCCCCACCAGACACGTGGTGCAGGAAGGTTCTGGGATCCACGCCAAGAAAGGATCCCCGTGCTTGGACAAATGTAGCTTCCTCAGCATGCTTGGACAGGCGGCAGAAGGGATACAGGACGGTGAGAACCAAGGCTTAAGTGCTACTGGCCAGTTCAATAAAAACCTTCATTTTTCCCCCCTGTGTTGAGGTTAGTGAACAACACTCCGTCTGATAAATCTCTGGGTTTTTCTTTCAACTCTCCGGCTCTCTTAGTTTGGCAATACAAAATGAGGGTGTCACCCGATGATCCACTCTCCTTAGCGTAACAGATGACTCTTAGCAACACTCCACCCATTCAAGTCGGCAGCTAACACTTCTGGCTTTGACATTGCTCCGGAAACGGTTGCAGGTCCCTGGTAACTGAAGACTCACAGCAAGAAGGCCAGGAAAAAAAAAAAAAAAAAAAGGGAGCATAATAAAGATGCTTCCTTCACACATCGGCTAGCTTTGGGGGACCAAGAGAGTTAGAAATGTGAGCTGTTGGCTTATTCGAAACCATTTCCTCCTGTCGGTACCTTTCCCATTAACCAGCAAAACTGCCTGCATCAATTTTCACCCAGCAGAACCTTCTTCTTGGAGAATCAGAAACTCCCCATGAGTCTTTGAACCTCCTAGAAATAGCCAGGTCTGTGTCCTCACCGTTCTGGACTAGCCATCGCCCCCCTCACCCCCGCCCCCGGCCCCGCCTGTCCCTTTCAGGCACATGACTTGAGCTGAGACGTCTTTCTCCAGAACTTCAGATTTCGATACTAACTGCTGAAAACATCTTCATCTACCTGCCCCACAGGCAGATAGATTCAAGAGGGCCCGGACTCACTTGAGCCTTCCGCCCCAACCCAACAAAAAAGCGAAGCGAAGGAAGAAAGCTGGCTCTGTTTTGTGCCAGCCCCAGACGTGGCCTCACTCCTTACCGTCATTCTTCTCTCCCTTACGCCTGAACTCAAGCAGACACGTGATCCTTATAGCTCCCCAAAACGGGTTTGTATCCCCCCCCAACTCCTTCGGGCCATCGAGGCCCATCTTGACGGCCCCTCCCCCAGCCTGCAGCCCCTGTAATCCATACGAACAATTCAATCAAAACTCCAGTCTGTCCACAGCACACGTGCCTCCCGGGGCCCCCACTGTCCAAGGGCTACGGTGTGTGATCAGTAACGTGTCATGAAAATCCCTCTGGGATTCTACTGTTTTTAGATCCCACCTCGTTCAGAGAGTCTCCCCAAGCCCCTGGGCTGGGCACCCTTGCCGGTTGTCTTTCCTTCGAGGAACGGAGCCCTTCTTTGTTTCCCCCCAAGTTCCTCCCTCTCTGTCTTCCATGTTGCTAGGTCAGTGGTTGTTGCCATTTGCCATCTTGGACTGACCTCTCAGCGACGTGTAACAAGGTGGCCCGCCACCTTCTTCTTGAAACTGCTTCTACCCTTGGTTCCATGAAATCCTACTCTCCTGGTTTTCCTTCTGCTTTAGTCTTCGTGTAGTCCAATCTGCCGGTTCATGATTCTTGCCTTGAACTTTGAATGTGGGGGATTTAATCATACACGCTTTTCTCTTTTCCTACTCCCTGCCTTTGGAGGGTCTCATGCCCTTCCCTGGCTTTCGAAGGGGTTACATATCTTCCTCGAAGCGCGCTCTCTGTGAGCTCGCTCCTCAGGGGTACATCCACCTCTCCCACTGACCTCTCTACTTGAGGGACAGCCTTATGTGTCAGTGTAGCGGAACTACAGGACCTGGCTATTTAATCAAACACTGACATAGATGTGTCTGTAAAGGATTTTGTGGATGTGGTGAACACCTACAAATCAGTTGACTTGAAGTGAAGCCAATTCCCCTCAATAGTGTGGGTGGGCCTCTTCCAACCAGTTGAAGGGCTTATAAACAAAAACTGAGGATTCCGGGAGAGGAAAGGATTCTGTTCCAGATAGTACCATAGAAATCTTGCCTGAATTATAAGCCCGCCAACCTGCCCTATGGATTTAATTCCTTAAAGTAAATGTACCTGTCTATGTATCTATCCATCCGTTCAGGTATCCACCTACCTCCTTCCGGTCTGTTCTCTGGAGAATCTTGGCTGACAAATGGCTGCCTCAATCTCAGCCTAGCTTAGACACTCATAGCCTGGCCCACTGTCTGCTCCTCGTCACCTGTGCTGTTGTCCGTCCCCCAGCAGGGGCTGGTCCTCTATTCCCTACCTCTGCCCTGTGTCCTGGTTTGCCTGGGACAGTGGCTTACATGTGCTAATCTTTCACTCTCAAAATTGTCACTGTTTGGACGATAAATTACATGCTCTACCCCCACCAGTAAGTTCTGTGATTTGCCCCTAAATTAAGTCCCAAATCCATCTACCTGTCCACACCTTCTCCCTACTTCTCTAGTCCATGGATTTATCATCTGCCAGGCTCCTGAGAGGGACCCCTCTTCCTCTGTCCTGCTCCCTGACAATCCGATCCGCTCACCAACCTCCCAGCACAGCCTCCGCAGACGCAGAGCGGATAAGTTTACCCCGTCCTTAAAATCTTCCAGCTGAATCCCATTATACTTCGAAAAACTAAACCCAAAATTCTAACCCTGCAAGCCCTTCCCTGATCTTTATCTGACCACCTGCCGGACCCAGACTCCTTTTGCTCTCCCCTCGGTCACAAAGCTGCAGCAGCACCACGTTCCTTGATTCCAGCCTGGCTCAGTCCCAGGCCAGGGCTGCGTCCTTGCTTTGACCTCTGCCTAGAAATCTCTTCCTCTCCGTCTTCAGTCGGTTGCTTCCTTCTTGTCTTCTGGGTCTATTTCAGTCACCTGCCCCTTGGAAGTGCTGTCACAGGCTCTGTTCACTGACCCCCGACATCTGCTTCCTGCCTCGACTGTAGGAGCCAGAGAAGCCAACAGCTCTGTCTCCTGGACTCCCCTGCATCTGGGCATGGCCCCATGACGCAACTGTGGTCATGAGATGCGGGGGAACGTCTGGGGGTGTCCCCTGGGATGCAGACATCACCCGCACTGTTCCTGTCCCTTCCTCCCTGCCTGGGGTTTTGGAGCCTGTTATGTCAGTCAGTCCTTAAATGGGCATCAAATGAATGAATGAATGAATGAAGTTGGTGAAGGAGCATTACTATCTCATATATTAATTTGCCTGTGCCCTCCCTGCGCGAACAGGTAAAAATGAAACAAAAGAAAACAAAAATTTAAAAACCTACTGGTGTTTATGATCAGCTCCTTTGAAAGCGGTAAGCTATTTCAACTTAGAAATAGTGATGTGCTATCTACCCCCCATCTCCCTGACGAATATGGATCCTATATGTGTCTTCAGTGTTCATGCATCACCCAATTCTTAGGTTTTGTTTTCACCTAAGCACCCGGCAAGAGCTCACTACTCCAGAACCTCGGAGAGAACCTGGAGGGCATTCCTCACTCAGCCAGCGAGGCGACTGTCACAGAATCCCTTCTCCTGCCTCTCACAGGCCTGGAGTGAGATGGGGGCGGAGGCCACTTCCTTACAGATCATTACAAGACTCTCAAGCTTATAGACTCTCATACCTTTTTAAAGCCGTGCTAAGTTTGTTTAGAATTTTTCTAAAGCAACAGAAAATGTCTTCTTCCTAAATTTCCCTGTTAATCGGGGATAAAAATCCCCCTAATATAGTTTCCATGTACAGTGGGCTCCAGGAAAGCTAAGATGAGGTCATGCAGAACTGGGACCCACAAGGTCTCCATGACTGTCGGCTGTGGGATCGGACACATCCTCTTCCTTACTTCTCTGTGTTCTCAGCTAATAGAAACTATGCCATCGAACACTGTAAACAATGAATGTCTGTCTTCCTGGGAACTACGTAAGGCATTTACCGCAAGCCTCTAGAATGAGCTTACCCAAAGCCATCATATCTCTTCCCCTAAACTTGCTGAGAAACTTGGAACCGGTGAGTCCAGTGAAAGAGAAACTGGAGTTGTGCTCTGCTCAGATGCTAGCAGCCAGTGAGATCTGAAAAAATGGATCTCAGTTACGGGCAAATGTGATAGTGGTCTCCGAGGCGTAAGGTGCAGATCGCCGAGCCCCGACACCTTTCCAGGCTCCTGCTGCAGGATGTAGCATTTTACCACAAGGTTTCACATCACCGGACAAAAACACAAGTGCCCCGAGTCTCAGTCTGAATGAACATGAGATTACTTCCTCTGCAACAAGGAGCTAAAGTTAGGGAACTGGAAGCTTACGTAAGACATGGTTGTTAACTTTGGTAAAATCAAGAGGTAGAGAGAGATTTGTATCATTTTCCCATTGTTTGTGACACGCTTCTTCGGAATGAGCACTTCTGGAATAAAGAAACATTACGCTGTTCTCAGTCATCATCAGGGAGTTGATGTTTGTTCTCCTTCTGGGGCTCCTTAGAGCTGTCACTGTCTTAGCGGTCATTGTGGTTTTTTAGGAAGCGTTCTGAGGCATGGGCCACTTCCAGGAAGGGAACTGTGTCCTCCAAATAGATACGCCCAAGTCCTAACCCCCCAGTACTTGTGGATGGGCAGCCTTATTTGGAAATGGGATCTTTAGAGGTATAAACGTGTCAAGAAGAGGTCATCGGAGTAGACCTTACTCCAGTATGACTGGTGTCCTAATAAGACAAAATGCCATGTGAAGACAAGGACACACAGGGAGAGTGCCGTGTGACAATAGCAGCAGAGACGGAGCGGTGCAGCCAGCAGCCAAGGGGCACTGAGGGCGGCCAGCAGCAGCAGAAGCTGGAAGGGGCAAGGATGGCTTCCACACAGAGTCTAGAGGGACTGTGACCCTGCAGACACCTTGAGTTTTCGCTTTGGCCTTCAGACCTAAGAGACAATAAATCTCTGTTGTTTTAAGCCACCCCATTTGTGGCACTCTGCAGCCCTAGGACACTGACACGGCATGGTCGTGACCTGGTGTAGCAGCAGAAAGACAGTGACCGTGGCCTTGAACTTTGGGAAGGAAGAGGTTTGCGGAACATGGTACTCATGTTCCTTATTTCATACTCTCGCCTAAGATTAGCCCAGCATGAGCGATTAACCAAGAAGTGCAGGACTGGATGTGAATAGATAAGAAACTAGTTCATTCGTTCGATCATTCATTCATTCATTCATTTGACACATACACTCTCGAGTGCCCAGCACGTAACAGGTGCATGGTACATCCTTCTTTCTCTTTGCTTGACTCCCCGTTGGAAATGCAAGCTGATCCTAGATAAGATCAGTGGGGTGGAAGTAAGAGAAGAAAGTAGCAGCCCCAAAACCTTGCGTATCAAGTGCGAATGGGGTGAATCCTTCCACGGCAAACGGAAGCCCACCAAGAAGGGGAGTTTGGTCAACAGGAACACAGGACGCGGAAAACTCAGTATTTCACGATAATTGGCTTCAGAAAGAGAACTTTTGTGAAATGTTCAGTAGAGAAAGACATGAGGAAAACCAAATTATCAGCTGTTCTCAGTCAGATGGTTATTTGCACTTATGTCCTTAGTAAAAGAGAAATACAGATTGAGAGGTTTGATATGTAAAGATTTGAACTTATATAATACATTTGTAATAGCTAAACATTTTATCAGACTTTGTCTTGTGGTTTGGGGTTCCCAGCAAAGTTGAGCAAAGGTAGACATTTCCCATATGTGTCCTGCATACCCCCCCACACCTAGCCTAGGCCCCTCATTATGAACGTCCACACTAAGTGGTACATTTACAACCGAGGAAGACGAATCGACATGTCCTCATCATCCAGAGTCAATACTTTACACGAGGGTCACTCTTGGTGACGTACAACGACAGGTACCTGATACTGTGGAATCGTACAGAATACTTTCATCCTCCTACTAATCTTCTATGCTCTGCCCACGCATCCCTTCTTTTCCCGTAGCCCCTGGAGACCACGTGATCTGTTTACAGTCTCCATAGTTTTGCCTTTTCCAGTATTATATATTTTAATCGTTTGAACAAGGCAGCAAGTAAGCAAGGCCAATCCCCAAAACAAAGTGAAATTTTTATAACAGTTGGTATTATATTACACAAAATTTATTTAAGCTCTGCTCACAATAAATGTTTATAATGCAGGATAGTGATTGCATACTACCGCATGAGAAATAGATTGTGGCTAAATTTTAAAAATGTGTGTGTGTGTGTGTGTGTGTGTACACACATATGTATAGGCAATAAGTATTTGTTTCCTTTTCTAATTATTTTAAACAAACTTGTTTAGAAAAAAATGTCTGGGATAAAGGAATGTTAAGTTTTTCTAAAGCATCCAAACATCTAGTTTCTAGTTTTTGCTACTTTAATTCAAGACATTTGTGCATGTGGTTACTTTAGGCCCATTATGTAAATATTACTTAATCTTATTGTTTTTTGGGTTTCTGCTCAAATATTTATTTTCAGATACTACCACAGATGTTGATTGCTTCCATAACTACTTTCTAAAAATTAAATGTAAAGCTTGAGTACTAGAAAAATGTGGAGAAGGAAATACAAATTTGCAAAAGAAATACCATTGACTTTATTAAAGTCCAAATATAAGGATTCTTGTTCAATACGGCTTAACGCGATTATCTTCATAATAAGATTTCTTTACATGGGTAAACACCACTCACAAACTACTATTTTGAGATTCTCTCTCTTCTTTATTGAAATCTTTGTCATCAAAAAGATACAAGCCTAAATTCTAACATTATTATTCCCTTTCTCGAACGAACATTTATTATATCTTTTTACTTCATGAGATTCAGTCTGATTATTAGCTACATCCTAAAAGTTATATCTGAAATGGCCTGTACATTAGTTTGACTGTAGATAAAATGTATTTAAGCCCAAGATCCACCTGAACACTTATTTTTATGCAGCATTTATGGGATACCATTCGCTGCTCTTAGTTCCTTGAGATGCCATCACTGTAACATAGTAGCATTATTTCCGCTATGCACTTTATGGAGAAATGAAGGCAAGGTCAATGATTTGCTGATTATAACAAAAAGTGTTAGAACCAAACATTTAAGCTTTTTTTTGAAAAAAATTTTTTTTAACATTTATTCATTTTTGAGAGAGAGAGAGACAGAGCATGAGTGGGGGAGGGGCAGAGAGCATGGGAGACACAGAATCTGAAGCAGGCTCCAGGCACTGAGCTATCAGCACAGAACCCGATGCGGGGTTCGAACTCAAGGAGTGCAAGACCATGACCTGAGCCAAAGTTGGACGCTTAACCGACTGAGCCACCCGGGCACCCCACAAACATTTAAGCTTTTAATTTTCACACTACCATCCCAGAACACTGTCCGTATGGTATCGCTTCTAGTCCGTATTTTACAAAATGTGTGTGTAGTTGTATCTGCAGCTTGTTCCTATAAATCATTTGTCACAGATTTCCTAAAGCTCAAAAATGATGATGTTTTTATGCTAGGGAATGCATTTTTATATGGATTTAAATATGGTATTTTTTATGGGAGCGGATGCATTTTACTAAACATTGCTAAAACATTCCTTAATTGTTCTATTTTTCCATCTCCTATTAATGTGTTTAATGGAACATTATCAAATTAAAATGTTATCCTAGGGTTTGGCTAAAAAAATAAGTAAAATAACAAACAGCAAAGTATTCAGTCATAAGGATATTTTCCAGCTTTTCAGCTGATAAAATAAGTAAGCCTGGAAAGTAGATTAAGAAAATAATCAAAAGTATAAAAATAACAATACACACACGAGAAGAATTCCACATTCCTGGACCAGTGCGGACACTCATGTTAACAACTACGGAGGCTGAAAGACAAAGCATCAAGCTGACGAAGGATGAACGACCGCTCGATCTCTGCAGGACTCACCTCTGCCGTCTGTTGCCACAAACCACCCCACCTTGAAAAACAAGTCTGTCGTTTTCCAAAGTAAACCAACACTTGAGGGGCACCTAGCTCAGTGTGCGTCCAACATGGATGCCCAGGTGCCCAGGGCAAGACTCTCTCATTATTCTTTAATTACCCCCAGTTCAGAAATTTTGGTAGACCACTACTTCCTACGCGACTTTGAAATAATGCTAATGACCATGGAAATTATTATACACTACAAAATGCTCTTACACTTGGAAGGATTTTATAGCCTTGTATTATTTCTCCTCGCAGCCCTCTGGCATTGGGCGAAACTTCCAGCTCTGTGAAACAGCTGAGGAGACTGAGTAGGGAGGAAATCGTTCCTGTGCTCAAGGTCTACGGCAGGGGGTCCCAAGGGGTCGGAAGCCAGGACCGGCTCTGCAGTCTGGGTGGGAGCGCACGCTGCCGATGGGTGAAGGGTGGACATGGAGGGGTCCACCAAGTACCCAGGAGAGATGCTCCCTCTGCGGCTGCTGTGGGAACCCTCCCCAGCCCCCTTGACCCCAAGTCTGGCCCACAGGGTGGGGGGGGTCCGAATCTTCCCACCAGGTCTGGTGGCGGCGAGGGAGTTGTGTTGGCAGACGGAGAGTTAGTCACAGAAGGATGATGAAATGGCCACACGGAGGATCTCAGGGCTCCTTAGGAGGCAGGGTGGGGCACATGCCTCTTGGTTTCACAACAATTTTGGACAAGAACCTTCCTGTCCATTTCACCTTTTATGCTGACTCTCCTCCAAAACCATCATTCTGCATAGTTTGAGTATCTCTCATACTAACATTCAGCAATGCAGGGAGCCGGGTCTACGGCTCTGGCTTCGCAAAGCAGGGCAGCGGCGAGAGGTTTCGAAAGGAGAAAAATGCCTTCTTCTTGCTTCTGGGTGAGCAGAAGATGCGGCTTTTGTCTAGTTTGGAGACACTCTTCAGGCCAAGCCAGCATCCTGCGCAGGTCCCATCATAGGTCACTCCCGGGAGAAGGCATCTTTCTCTCCCCTTCCGTGTCCTGCCTACGGCCATGATGCAATACCTGTTGGGCGAATAAATGAGCAACTGGGTGCGTGAACACTTCCCTCCGCAGAATTACAAAGGCCATGCGCAAACCCCCTGATTAATGCACCCTAACAACTCACGGCAGACCGCTATAATGCCTCTTCTCCCTGGATGTTTAGCTAATGTAGCTATCACTATTTCAACTCTCTCAACAGCTCTTCATTGAAAGACTCTTAAGTAGAGCATTTTTCTAGGTCTTGTGAGGAATAAGGACTAAAAAGAAGGATTTGACCCTTAAAAACTTATATTCAGGTAAGGAAACATAGACATACATAAGAACCAGAAGAAATAAAATTGAATAATATCGTGTAATACAGTATAAAGATCAGAGGGCCCATCACACACGTAGGTAAGTGACTGGCTGGCTGATTGAGTGAATTCTTGGCCTTTCCCGCGTCCCAAGTTTCTACCATTGTGGATCTTCACAGTGACTGGCTTTGGCAGTTGCTGCCTTGTTTGTAGTCCTCCCCATAAACACATGATTTACAAAGACAACGAGGGCTAACGCAGGCTTTCACTCAAGTGTGAGGCCTGTAGAAGAAGACGTCTTTCTCCTCCTCGAATCTCCTCCCAAACCTTTCCTGGTTTGAGATTCAATTAGCTGAGCCCTGAACGGGTGATTTGGTTCCTCTGCATTCCTGCAGTAATTATGAGAGCCACCCAACCCCCGCATGGGTGTCTAGAAGCCCCCTGAGACTCAACATGTCCCAAACGACTCAGGGAGGGCCTCCAAGGATCCCTGGTCTCAGTAAACAAACTAAGGAATTGTCCATCTCTCAGACCAGAAGTCTCAGCCTGTCTGCCCCCTGACTTCCCTGCCTCCATCTCATCCCCAAGTCCTATTGGTTTTGGCTTCTAGGATTACCTTGTTTCTTCTCTCCTCCCCGTCACCACTGCTGTGGCCCAAGCAGTCACCGTCTGTTGCCTGGATGCCTGAAATGGTTTCACTGCACCCATTTGCCTTCTCTGCTTCTTCACACAGTGGCTGGAGACGCTCAAAACACTCATCCAATGGCATCAACCTCAGGTGCGAACCCCTCTGTGTTTTCCCTTTGTCCCTGAGCTGGCAGGCTGGCCACAGTCATCTGCCCCTGCTTCCTTCTCAGGACCCATCTCCCTCCCTTCATCTCTGCTCTCCAGGCACATTGACCTGCAGGTCCACATTCAGGCTCATGGGTGTCTCTGAAGCTTTGTGACACAGTGTCCTTCCCGCTCTGAATGCGGCCACCCCAGCCGCACCGCATGGCAAACTCCTTTCATTCTTCATGTTAGGCCAATCAACATGGCCCGGACCTGGCCACAACCTCCTCTTATGCAGATTTTTTTTTTTTTTATTCGTGGCAATTATTATAGTTTGTAAGTATGTGTGTGGGACCATTCATCAATGTCTGTTGATCCATAAGACCAGGGCCTACTAAGTACTTAGCCTAGTAATTGGCACTTGACGGGTGTTCCATAAATATTTGCAAAATGAGACCGTAATACCCCGGGGGATGAGGGGACATTGTCACACAAGCTACTAAGTAAACTCTAGTGGTGGGGTGGTCCGGAGCCGACAGCCAAGAAAGAATTCTTGAAGACATCTTTGGTGCAATACAGTGATTTTATTAAAGCACAGGGGACAGACAGGACCCATGGGCAGGAAGAGCTGCACTGGGGTCGTGACGGGTAACTCATTATATACCCTCAGGTTGGGAGGGGGGCAGGGATAGAGTAAGTCTCCAAGGTATTTTGGAAGCAAGGTTTCCAGGACCTTGAGGGGCTTGCTGTTGCTAGGGAAACACCATTTATTACCATTTAATAAAACCTCAGTCATAAGATCCTTCAGATGCATATCGGGGCCATAAGCTTGGAGCATGATGGCCAGCATCTATCTTGGGGCAGTTGAGATAAAGGAAGTAGACTTACAGGGTCCTCGAGGTCGGGACAATGTTAAGCTAAGATTCTCTTTGGCCCCCAGCAAAGTGTCATCAGCGAGGCTCCTAGAGGGAGGTCACTCTGCCTGGTTCAGGGACTTGTCAATAGGCTGTAGGCAGTCAGGGAATTTAATTTTCCATTTGCCTTAGTTTCCCACATCACCATGGCAAGAACTTAAATCCCTTTCCTTTGTTCTTGGGTAGCCAGGAGTGTCTGAGGAGTATCACACAGATCCCACCTGGGGGGTGGAGGGATCTGATACCTGTATTTTGCCCTCAGCTTGCCCCAAGCCCCCTCATCACTGAGCACTGGGGGCAGGAAGGGAGGGACCCTGGCACCTTGCTAGGGACATTGGGATGGACATTCTGAAGTACGATCAGGGGCTGAAGCACCAGACTGTGTGTGTGTGTGTTTTAAATTTATTTATTTATTTTGAGAGAGAGAGAGAGAGAGAGAGAGAGAGCTCTCATGAGCTGGGGAGGGACAGAAAGAGAGGAAGAGAAAGAATCTCAAGCAGGCTCCACACTGTCAGCACAGAGCCCAACATGAGGCTCGAACTCACAAACCATGAGATCATGACCTGAACTGAAATCAAGAATCAGATGCTTAACCCACTGAGCCACCCAGGTGTGCCACTGCCCCCCCGACACACAATGTTTTATAAAAATACATAAAATATTCACATATTAAGCTTAACAAACAAAACAGATTTTTATAAAAAATTGAAGAAGGGCAAGTAGGTTCCAAAGTTTTAAGAACTACTTATGAAGAAAACTTTAAAACAGATTTTTTTCCCAGGTGGGGAAAGACCGTCAATGATTCGATTTTAGCAGCGAAGACCGCGATCTGGCCCAAAGGCCCCAGATCCATTCTCAGCCAGTGTGAGCGGTTCTGCTCAGGTAGAGACCCTCCCAGGCTGATTTCAGGATGTGAGTCTCTGTCAGGCTGTGGTCTAGAAGGACCCTCTGGCTTGGGTTTCCCTTTGACACGTTCTGGAACCTGGCACCTCAAAGGGCTCCTTTTTGCATAGAAACAACTTGAAACAATACTTAACCCAGCTTATTCCCCAAAAGCTAGAAGGGACACAAGCTACTAGGAGCTTGGTAGACAATAACCATGGTTTCTTTTTTGTTGATTTTTCTCATGGTTAAAAAATACCTGTTCATGATAAAAAATTAAAACAATAGAGAAATTTGTCATATAAAGAAGTGCCATTTTTCTCATAACCTCCTCCCCAGAGATGACAACTGTCAACAGTTAGTTGTATTTTCCTCAGTTTAAAAAAAAAGTAAATTTACACACATATATGATAATTTCTTTAAACCAAAATGGAATCCTTCAACTGGGTTTTTGTTTTTTGTTTTGTTCTGTTTTGCCTTTTTAAGTACATAACTTAGACAACTTTCCAAGTTAGTACGTAAATCAGGTTGAGTGCTTTTAGAAACGTTTTTAATATTGTCTAAGTTCTGTGACTTTCATTTGATTTCTTTGTAATGTAGTAAATCAGTAACTGGGGGGAAAACCCACTGTTGCACGCCACTAAATCTAATTTTGTTCTTCAGATTTTTTTTTTTTTGCATTAAGGTAATGGTAAGATCTGTTTTAAGAAAGAGAACTCATTTAATTTTCTATATGCAAAATGACCCCAAATTGAAGGATGGTTCATGATAGACCAGTTTATGTTTATTTTTCAGGAAAAAGACTTTTTGCGGAGAAATGATTTTTATATTTGATGGATTTTTCCTTTTTCCCTAGATAATCTCCTTAAAAAAAAGGTTGCTCATCTGGGGTATTCTTTGAAGATCTCTCATTTTGTTTCCTGCACCAGGAGTAATGGGGCTGCCCAGGAGGCAGATCTGAGTGGGCAGTCTGGGTGGGGAGCTTCGGGACTCACCCAGCATGGGAGAAATAGTTCCTGATAGGATTAGAGAAGGTAGTGGTGGGAAGGCCAAGAAATAACCTCTTATAATAGGAAGCAGAATAAAGAACATTCTGGAAAATGTCTTTTCTGGAGAAAATTAAAGCTCTATGACTGAGAGCCTGAATATGATAGCTATTTTGGGGGACTTCATTGTGTAGTTCTCATAGGCAAGAGGTTTGGAAACCTAAAAACTAAATGAAAAGACAACAGTAGTAGATAATCAAACAAAAGGCAAAATGCAGCAATGTGTGTGTTGTGCTAAGATGAGTAGAAATAAGCTGTGGTGAGCGGAAAGAAGCTGGTGTTGACCTTTTCCTTCATCAGCACTCCCCACCTCTTCCCCTCCTCTATGCTTCAGCACATACTGTTCCCTCTTCCTGACTTCCCTTTCCACCTACTCATTTTTCTGGGTCTAGTTTAGATTTTATCTCCTTTTTTCAACCTTTTCTGACAACCCAGGAAGCATTAATCACCCTCATGTCTGTGTTCCCACAGAACTTTGTGACAACACCTCTTCTTTCTTATTACAGCTCTGTCTCCTCCCGCATGTGGTGAGCTGCTCAAAGCTCAAAGACAGCGGCTAACTCGCCCCGGCTGTCCAGACAGGCACCTGGGACAGAATGGGTGTGCCTCACCAGTCTGCCCGGGGACTGAATGCTAGGCACAGGACACTCAGAAGTGTTCACTTCCTCATGCAAAATAAGGCTAATAATACCCATCTCCTACTACCTCTTGGGCATGAAATCATTTCGCAAAGTACTTGGAGTTCTTTGGAATAAATATAAATAAAAGCTATTATTACAGAACATATTTAAACATGTTTCATCTTTGAACCATGCAATCAGATGGAGTTACTGTCTCTCTGCTTCTTTACTAACTGCTTTCATAGCTACCGAACTTTTATTTTTTTTAAGTTACTTTTATAGCTCATTAACTATGATCTTTTTGGGGGGAACCCTACACATTTCCTAGTATGTCCAATGTGGTTGTCACTTATATTTTTGTATAAAATCTTGAATGAAATTTCTGTGTGTAAATTGTCAGTCTTCTTTCCAGAAAATTGGTATTAATCCACAGCTAGTTTCTCTCAACTGCATGTTCTGTAGGCCTCACGGTGCTACTTGGAGCCCAGAAAGACAACAGGACGGCACTTTCAATCAGGAAGCAATCACGTATTGCAGGGTTCCTACTTTAAGTCTGAGCTTCAGCTTATGGATGTGTAACTTTCTGCCCTATCCAGCAATGATAAAACCATCGGAGCTAGCGTGTCTAGTCTTGAGGGCGTGGAATGTCTGTCATACAGTCCTGTTGGACATGTTTCTTTGTGATGTTATGGTTCCCTGCATAAAGCGTCATGAATGAGACAGCGCATTCTGCAGTGCTTGGGGGGACCACAGTTGAACGCACATCCACAGAAGCAGACAGGGTACTGGAGGCTGTGGGTGCAATGGATAAACACATGGGTTCGGGAGAGAGACTTAGGTCAGGTCTGAACCCCAGTTCCAGTAACTTTCTTAATATTTGTGGGGTGTCTTTCCTTTGGTAAGTTAACTACACGTTCCTCAGCTGTGAAATGGACATGATATCTCTTATCTCACATGGTTATTCTGAGAATTACAGTAAGCAGTGAGCTTCATACCTCTTGGGCTCTAGCCAATGCATGACAAACGTCCCTGGAATTCTGCATGTGCTTCAGGCGTCGTGCTGCTGTCCTCTCTGCTCCAATAGCGTCGCTCTGTGTCACCAGCCACATAGGCAAGCTTGGGACCATCTCCGTGCTAGGCATCCCATGAGGTAGTTCCCAGGGACCCATGTCTTGTGAGTATTTACACCCTTGAAATACTGTCCCCAAGACTGTGGGCTGGACCTGGTGACTCACTTCCAGCAAATGGAAGGTGGCAAAAGTGATGGATGGTACTTCTGTGAATAGGTAGCAAACATAGGAGGCTCTGGCTTGGGTGTCTTCCATCTTGGGTGTGTGTCTTGCTCTCCCTTGGGTTACTCACTCCTGGGAAACAACTCCACTCATGAACTGAGCTTTCGAGAATATCCTTATGTCATTTCTTAGCACTGTCCCTTCAGTCCCAACCAGACTGCAACCTGGAGCCACAGGTAACCAGATGAGCCACAGCTGCGTTCCTGAGCCACATAAACTGTTGTTGAGGGCGCCTGGGGGGCTCAGTCAGCTGAGCATCTGACTCTCAGCTGAGGTCATGATCTCACATTCATGAGATAGAGCACCTCTTCAGGCTCTGTGCTGACAGCGCGGAGCCTGCTGGGGACCCTCTCTCTGCCCTTGCCCCACTCGCACACAATGCTCTCTCTTTCTCTCTCTCTCTTTCTCCCAAAATAAATAAATAAACTTAAAAAAATAAAGGATTGTTGTTTCAGGATGCTAAGTTTTTGGGATAATTTGTTACACAGCAACGACTAACTGACACAATACCAGAGCTGGGGCTATGCCAGGGCCGTGTTGCAGGCCTGGACAGTTCGCCACAGCGGTGGCAGATACAGAGTATTATCAAAGGCTCCCTGGTTCTCTGAGGGGATGAAGACCAAATTCCTCAGTGTAGACCTTCACAGTATGGCCCACGCCTCCCTCTCCTGCCGATGCACAGAACGCCAGTCACACTGCACATCTTCTATCCACGTGCAACACTGGGCACCTTTGGGACTGCGGGGTTGCTCTCCCATCTTCTCAAAAGAGAACTCAGGCCCCCACTTTCCAAGGCTTTACCTATTCTTCCCTTCAGACACAAAGCCGGTGGCCTGCCCTTCACTCTCTTGGCAGACCATGTGTGTGTTCATTACAGTTCCGATCATTCTTGCTCAGTCAGAGTGTCCGGGTTTTGATTCTCTCCACAAACTGTGAGTCTGTTTGAGAGCCGTGTTTCTCCAAGGCTCATAGCGCTTGGCCAATTGGTGCTTCAGAAATATTTTTACAATAAATGAAGGAATGCCTCCAGCTCTTAGATGGCAGTATTATTTTCTGCACGCAACCTCTTATGAAATGCAGATATGCCTTTTTATTCTTTTAATATGTGACATGAGGGCTGCCCTTGCTATGGAACAGATCTGAAAGGAACAGAAAGAGGTGTTTCCAGTCACTTGACTTGGAAACAGGCTGGCACACGGCAGTGTGGCCTGTAGAGATCTATCTGATGGTACTTGGATGGGAGTGCATCCTAACAGGCCAACAATGGGCTCAGGGGTTGCAGGGAAATGCAACAGTTAAAACGACCTACATTTAATCTGTGAACAAGTGTAGAGGAATGGTCACGTGCAGTCATTTACGTGTGGTAATTTTGTTGTCTCCTATTTCCCAAACGCCTTGGCGTTTCCTTTTGTAGAGATTACAAATTGAAGGACTGGCTATGACATTTGTCTCCAGGGTTACGAAGCTGAGGCTGGCTATGGAGTCTTGAACTTGAGACAAGTTGAATCAGAGCCAACAGCAGGGTTAGGGTCAGACATCATTGTGGTTATTGTCACATAAATCTCAGGTTGATTTAAAAAGCCCCTAACAGAGTCCTAAACAAAAGTCAATTCGAGGTTCCATGTTTTGTCCTAAACATAATACGGAAAATGGACGTTTTATAGACTAATTGTACAACTCCAATAACACAAGGCCAAAATTGTTCTCTTTCTCACTGATTTTGTCCAAACATGTGATAATGATGAAGTGTTAGGGATAACGTGGATAAAACCATTTTGACTACTTGAAGAACCCAAATTCTGACAGAATTAATTAAATTTATTTTCTACAATGGGGCCTGAGACCTATTCTTTGGTTTTTTATTTTTTCAAGTTTATTTATTTTGAGAGAGAGAGAGAGAGAGAGAGCACGAGTGGCCATGGGGGGTGGGAGGGCAGAGAAAGAGGGAGACAGAGAATCCCAAGCAAGCTTTGCACTGTCAGCGCAGAGCCTGATGTGGGGCTTGAACTCACAAACTGTGAGATCATGACCTGAGCTGAAGTCAGGAGTCAGATGCTTAACTGACTGACACATCCAGGCACCCCCTAAGACCCAGTCTTAAGTGCTGAAGTCAGTTTTCCAAGGGGGAGAGGGGAAAAGGAGAGCTGACTTCCATTACAGAAGGGGACTTGGAAATACGGCAAATTATCTGGATAATTTCTCATGAGACCTGATTATGCATTTTATGTTGACCCAATCAACAGAAGCATTTCAAAATAACTCACTTGAGTTTTGGCACCAAAGCCTCTCGGAAAAGTAGCGAACTAAGTTTGAGCTTCTAGTCGAGGTGAGTGAGGGCAAGGTGGGAAAAGAGCTTTTAGACATTCCATCTTGTTCATCTTTGTAGGTCACACATAATAGGCAGTCCAGAGACGTTGCTCAACATTTGAACACAAGATCCTTCCTTCTTGGCCTCAATGGAAATTCCATATTCACTTCCAACTAATTGATAATGTAGATCACATGCTTACCAAATCTACTTTAGAATATCATTTGCAATTCCCATCCTGTGAAAGTATGACATCAGATTTCACGGTCTTGTCCTGTTCTTGTGCATGTTCCTTGGTTGCTGTAGTAACCGAGTTGCCATGGATTGAGCTGCAGGAGTCGTAAGGGTCAGCAAAGACCAGAGCCCTGTCATTCTTCATTCAAAGGCAATTGTCCCTGAAAAATGTGACTTGCTTCAATATTGAAGACGCAGGCGCTGATATTAAACTAGAATGATACTTCGGTTAAAAACCAATAATTAACCTTGTCTTCAACTCCAGATCACACTTTAATGGCAATTTCATAAAGTGGACATTCCTCTGTCTTTCATTCTTGAAGTCTTGGGTAAGTTTTAAATAATGCATCTCCTGGAAAAGTACACGGATAATCGTTGCGACGTACTTTATGTCATTATCTAAACCCTTGAGACCTCGCTACCCAGCTCTTCTCTCGGAGGTAATTGCATACATCCTGGGAATGTCTGAGATGATGTTAACATTCAGGGCACCGTCCCTTTGAAAGGATTCACAACCTACAATGAAACCCTGTCTTGATGCCTTTCTGAAAATTTTTTCTTAGACAAGTAGACAGTATTTCCTTTCTAAAGAATCATTTCTCCCCCAAATCATAGTCTCTGATGGCATGGGTTCATAAGATAGCAGTTTTAATTTCAAAGTGGGATTTTGCAACTTGATTGTTAGAATAAAGCTTTTCAGATTATAAATCGCGACCATCTTCGAGGTACACAAGACACCAGTATTCCCTTAATACATCTTACTTTGTTTTCCTCACTAAGTTGTTTCCATTTGCTCTGCGGTATAGAACGTACTTCAATTTTTTAATGCCGGCAGTGTTTTGGCACCCACATGAGAAACATGTAAAATGCTATTCTCTTTTAACACAAGGATTTGATGTTTCTTGAGATTTCGGGGTCTATGAGTAAGCTATCTCAGAAAGTGGCCAAATACTGTAAAAGACTTATTTTTTAGAAACAAAACCAAAGATGATGGTTACAACGATGTCTCATTTGTATATGGAAATGCCAATAGGATTATTTCTCCGCACAGATTTGGAACTTTGATGATCACTTTAAAAGTGAATTCATGATAACACTTTTGATTATTTAAACGAAGCAACCCAGTTGTTGCTAATGAGAAATGTGTTTTACAAAAGTGCTAAAAAGTTGTGCTCAAATTCTCCCTACGTTTACTTGGTAAAAGGGTAAACGTGATTTCTCTGCCTTTTTTGGTTCTAGTGATCAATACGATTTTAGGCGATGTCACAGTCATCAGAATCGGACAAACATTATCAGTGTTAGAAAAGGAAATGATTCCAATTTCCTCAGTTATTAAATGCATTGATTATATGACAGAAAATTAGTTTCTTTGAGAAAAAGAAAGTTTATTCGTTCTATGGAATACAGAGAAATTCCAGGCAAGATATGTGATTTACTCGAGTGTCTAATTACAATCATAACTGAAAGCGTTGCAAGTGAGTTATGCTGCCATTTATCTAGCTCGCATCCGTATCTCAGCAAGGGGGCAGAACACGGATAAACTTTGGAAAATAAAGCTCAAACTCATGACACAAAGATGATCCCCTCCTCGCCCATCCCTCTCCGAGCTATCCCCTGTCCCTTCCACCACATTGTAATGAAGACAAGCGGATGTGCCGTATTCTGATTAATAACCTAAAGAGCTGACTCATTATTCTGAATTGTCAGAATTGCTTTCGCTTTGCATTCACATGGTTTCCGAGAATGAAAACAACCGACAATTTTAAGTGCTTGTGTGGATATTACTCCCCCTGCCCCCTTGAAATACTTAACTTTGATAGATACAGCTTTTATGGATGGGGGCTGGAGAGCTTGTCGTGTTTGTCCCTCATAATCACATATTTACACGAAGCATATATTCATACTGAGTGCGCATTCTTTAAAAATTACCTCCAACAAATGTGGTCCCCGCAACCCTCACCCTCCTTCTCCTCTGTTGTCCCCTGGTGTGTCCTCTTGTATACAGGACCCTCCCTTTGATGTCTATGGGAGATCTTAGCAGCAGAAAGAGGTTATTTAGAGGCAGAAAAAGGAATAAGAAAATCAAATTGAAGGCTCACATCAATTAGCTCAGAACAAAATCATAGAGAGCACTGGCAGCTTGCTTCATCACTCTGACCTACTCACCAAATGCGTGTCTGTACTTATTTTAATTATGGGCACTATTATTTTATAATTGTCCTTTTTTCCCCCTTTAGGTACACATCAGCCCTCCATATTGACGCCATCCTGTTTTTAATATGTTAGTGAAGCAGAAGAAAAATCAAACGTGTAGTTACATAAAATTAGTAATTCTTTAAAATCTCACTTTGTTTATAAGAAATCATTTGAGTGTGTGCTCCGGTTTGAGCAAGCACTTAGTAAGAGGCTTCTAATGAAATATTACTCTTTTAAAACATGCATGCTTTTATCTTTCAACTGCCTCTTATTCCCTAACTATTCTTTTTTTTTTTTTCCTATGAGGCCGCCGAGTAGCACTTCCTGAATGACATTTCAATAGAACTTTCCAAATACAGTGTAACAAAGAGATCAAGGCCCGCTGGGAAGATAGAGCAGATTTTTTTTTAACGAAATGAATAGTTTTAATTATGTCTTTTCTGCCTACCCCGTAGAACCGCCCGGCCTCCACCCCCACACCAAATCCTAAGTCAGCAAACATAAGAACATTTGGACCCACTTCTTCTCACCTTTTTACCAACAAGTTTTAAAATCATGCAGGGCTCCAAGCAGGTGTGCTGTTCCCTGCATTTACACAGTCTGGGTCCCCTGTCCTCTGCCAGCTCTTTGCGGAGAGAGATAAGCAGATCTCCTACTGCTCAATTACGATCTTGTTTTCAGTCATGCCCCCAGGATCGACCGCAATCTCAACAACAGCTTGAAAAATGGGCTTGTTTGAAAAGAAGAGTTGGCTTTGCTCCCCGGCTGACTGTAAACCTTAGGGTTATTCAGGCTTCAGAAAGGGTCAACCCTTCGTCTCCAGCTAGTCTTTTCAGTACCTCGAAAACTTCCAGAATAGCTATGTTAGCCTCAATTACACTTGTTTCAACTGGGAGCATAATTGCAAGAGAAAGTCAATTGCCTCATAGGTATTCCACTTTCACATCCCGAGGAGCCGGCTTGAAACATCCTAATTCAAGGCATTTCGAACATTCATACTTCTTTGCCTTTGTTTGTTTCGGACAAGGTACTTTGGCTGAAGACTGGCAAGCCACGGTGGGTTGCTTGAAATACTGTTTTTCAAAATTAAGCAACTGACACGTGAATTTGTGCAAGTATCAGCCATGAGAGAAACCGGTCCCCTAGGAAGTTGTCTTTCGATAGTCCATGAACTTTTAGTGGAAATAAATATTTCATGAAAACAAACGAACGTATTCAGTGAAAATTTCTTGGGCAAAACTCCAAATTCTCTCTTATTCAAGTGTCCCTTCCAAGATTATGACGGGTCCCTCCTTTTGAGTCGATATTTATTAGTACACGCGTACCGTTACGGTGTTACGGACTAGATGCACTATTCACTTCAGAAGATTCTTGCAATTCTATCTCTAAGACTCTCTGGCTGTTCCAACCCTTTTAGGCCCTTTGACTAAGCAAAACTCTGCTACTTGGAGTGAAGGCAATCCAGCTTTCTGGGCCTTATTTTCTTTTAGCTCAGAAATCCTGTTCATCTGAGCTTGCCTTCAAACGTACACGTTATAGAAAGACCAAGAATTTATGTACCACTTGAAGCTGTTCATAACAGCTTTTGCTCAGAGCACAATTTTATGAGCTTAATTAATATTAGGTTTAATGGTGGATTGAAGGAACGAGACGTGCGTTTAATAGATAAATATTAGGACTTGTAAATGGACCACCACCCTGAATTCTTGCAGTGTAAGGGACCAGCATTGTTTCACTTGAACAAAAGGAAGAAATGTAGAATAAAGTCAGCAAAATTTACCTGTGATGCCTGTCCGCCCCTCTCGCATCCCCTTTACGACTTTACATCTGCCTCACCGCACACCTGCTTCCTTTACCTTTGATTCCAATCACATACTTACACATGCACGCACACGTGGGTACATATATGCACGCACGCACACACACACACACACACTATCTCTCTCAGTTCCAATGTCCTGTGGCCTCATTCTCTTTTCTTGGATCTTAACTGGCTCTTAATTGTAAGTAATAGAAGCTGACTCTTTCTAGTTACATAAAAAGATATTTAATTAAGGGAATGTTGAGACGTCTTGGGAGGGCTGCAAAACCAGATTCAAGGCCAAACCCCGTGGAAAAATGCCCAAAACCACAAGCACAGAGGCAGCTAATGAGAAACCACCTCTGCTGGTCTGCTACGCGCACCGTTGCCTCCCCTTGATCCTCTGCACCAGGAACGCTGTCGACAACTATGGTGAAGTCGCTGTGGCTTCTGCTGATGCCACGAAATCCGTTCCGTAACCTGCAGCCACACAACGACATTTCCTCGTGTGGCTTGTGTCTGTTTTGGAGTCCGTGTGGGTCTATCTGACCAGAGAAACTTGGGCAACATCTTGTGACCTCATGTTGTGTTCTTGCAGTGCAAGAGATTGGAGAAAATCCAGTCTCTGGGGCTCTACTTTGGGGAGGCAGGATTCTCAATTTTGAAAATTTCCTGTTCATAGCAAGAGTTTCAAAAGGTACGGGGCCTAGCAAATATTCAAACAATGACTCCTTATTCTTAATGATCCATCTGTCCATCCATCCGTCCATCCATCCATTTATTCTTTATTTTGATAAACATTTATTAAGCACTTGCTGTGCGACAGGGAGCTCTGATTGCAAACAAATAAGGTGCAGACATGACTCTAAAGCACTCCTCACTGAATGAGGAAGGGAGATGGGCAAGCAGATGGTTGTGGCTCAGTGTGGTGTGTCCTATGATAAAGCGTGGGCTGTGGTTGGGTGTGAGGTCCATGTCTGTCCCTCCAGCTTTCCTTGAAGTGAGCTTAGGGTCCTGTGACCAGTTCTAGCCTAGGGACTGCAGGCTATGGGCTGTGGGATCAAGATGTCTCTCCCTTCCTTTATTCCTTTACACGGAGGATGGTGACCAGGCCCATATTGGGCCCTTTGTGTAAGCCATCAAAATCTTTGGGGTATTTCTGTTGTCATAGCTCACATTAGTTTTCCTAAATAAAATATAGGCCACATGGTAAATCAGGAAAGCTAGTGTTATCCAGGAGAAAGGGACTCAAAAATGTCCTCTTTAAATAATTCAGTGTAGCTAGAGTCAGACAGATGAGTCTGGAGAGGAAATCAGAGGCTAGGTCTCAGAGGACTTCAGTCTGTCTTGCTAAGAATTTGTTTTTTTTTTTCCTCTCAAGGCTCTGGGGAGACACTGAAGAATTTTAATACCTTTTCCACCTTTCCACCTGGGAAACAACTTACCAATATCCTCTGCAGAGCTCAGCTAATCTGATACACTGAAATCTGCTTTGGCTAATAAAAAAGAATCGATCTTTCAGCCTTCCTGACTTTACTAGCTCAAATATGCAATGCTTTAAGAAGATGCACTTAGTCCTTGAGACTCACGCTTGCATAGGGTGAGAGCAACTTGTGTGAAGTCCATGGTGCTCTTCAGATCATATATAGTCTCTCATTTATGAGTCAGCCCATGCACAGCACCAGCTTGGAGAAGGCCAAAGGTACACCACAGATAGATTTATAGACCTTTTAAAAGTGAGGCTGAAGAAGCTAGACCAATTCACAGTGGCATTCACCTGGGCTTTAAAGCATTTTATGAGGACTGTATGTTTTTCACATACAACACATGACCTATTGAGAATGACTTTTCATCCTTGGGGGAAACGATATCAATATGAAAGTTATATTTTATTGTACCAAAAAATGCATAAATCCTAAATATTTTGAGAGAATGTTAGAAAAAAAGATGGCATTTTAAATACTACATTTACCATTTACCTGCAAAAAATAAAAGGCATAGAATATTAACATTATTTTAACGTATACATTTGATTAAAAATCAGTATCTTTTTGAGATCATAGCTTCTACTGGAGATTTCGAATCTTCCCCTTCCCCTTATCATGTCTTTCTCAAACAAGTTAAAAGTCATATATACTAAGCACAGGTTTGATATCTTAGGAATTTTACATTCAGCTCTATTGAAGACTATCAGTAACTCAACTAAAGGGCTACATGTAAATTCTATCTATGTTCTCATTGACTTTCTATAGTTGGAGATGAATGTAAGTGTCTATTAATCAACCATTGCTAGGTTATTCTTGGTAACAAACAACCCCAGAATCTTGGAACAAAGATTTACTTCTTACTGTTGTTGGAGGTTGATTCAGACTCTGTATGTCTTCATTTCGATGTACAAAAGCATTTTTAAAATATGCACAAAAATAATAGCTTTCCTCCATGTTTTCTCTTCAGCAGTAGTTCACCTACTATTATTTCTCTACTTCTGCTACCAATTTAGGAAATTATACCAATCTGCATAGATACACCATGTTAATGAAGTTAGACCATGTTAATGAAGTGCTAAGATTGGTTAGTAATCTAAGTATCTTCCCTGCAAAGATTTTGGAAGGTAGCAATTATCGTCAGGGATAGGGTAACTTATATCATTGACTAGATAGATGCAGATCAGTGAAAGGGTTGAGTGCAGTCTCTAGAGTCACAGTCCTGGGAGTCAAACTCGGCAACAAGAACAAAAAAAAACAAACAAAAAAAAAAACAAAAAAACCCCACACAAACAGCTCAGCAAGTATTCTTACAACTGAAGTGATTGTTTTCCTCCAGCCATTTGTCCAACAAATGTTTATTGTCTGCTTTGCGTCATACACCGCGCCTGGCACTGAGGGTGCAGGTGTGAAAGACATCATCCTGGCCCTCAAGGCATTTTCAATTGAACGAAGAAGAGGAGTAAGGAGAACAGATGGCCTGATGGGCAGATGATGGAGAGAACTGGATATGGAAGGATTCTGCCTAATGACTTGTCAGGAAAAATAGGGGTTGGCTTTTGAGAGCAAATCAAAGCAAAGTGTCTCTAAGATGAGGAGTCAAAATGTTTGTAAATGGAAGAAAATCCATTCATGGGGGAATTCAAGCCATCACGGTATTTCCTGCATTCAAAAGCATAGGGAGTGAGGTGTTATTGTTTAATGGGGACACAGTTTCTGTTTGGGGTGATAAGTTCTGGACACAGGTAATGGTGATGGTTGCAAAATGCTTTGAATGTATTTAATGCCACTGACTGTACATTTAAAAATAGTGAAAATGGTGGAGCACCAGGGTGGCTCAGTCAGGTAAGCGGCTGCCTTTGGCTCAGGTCATGATCTCACAGTATGTGCGTTCAAGCCCCTCGTCGGGCTCTGTGCTGACAGCTCAGAGCCTGGAGCCTGCTTCAGATTCTGTGTCTCCCTCTCTCCTGCCCCTCCACTCATTCTTTGTCTCTGTCTCTCAAAATAAAATAGAGACAAAAAATAGTGAAAATGGCAAATTTCATGTTGCATATATTTTAGTACATTAAGACATTTTTTTCACAAGCACAGGGAAGGATGGTTGGTGTTGGAATGGTAGACACCCTCTGAAACAGACCTAATGTGAAAAACTAACAAAATTTTATAAATGTTCCTTGGGATGAACTGAAAGGAATTTGAGGACCTTAATGACCACTGGGTTTTTTTTTGTTAAAAGATGAAATTTCTGGGTGACCATGGAGGGACTTCGGTAGACTCTTGGCCAGAGAAGATGGGAAGGGGGAACTGAGGCAAGTCAGAGAGCAAGTCAGCTCCCTGTGAGCAAGTGGCTGCTGAGTTATCTGGATGGTCCAGTTGATGTCAAAAATCTTGTCTCCAGGATGATAATCGTTTCATCCTTACTCCCAGTGGAAAAAAAAGCCTTCTAGTATGATAGAAGGAAGACAGAAATTAAGTCAAGTTTAGGGTCAAATCAGCTAGTGAGGCAAAAAGAGCTGATGGTCAAACTTGTTCCTGAAAATCCTTTGTGATGATGCCATATTGGTGACTTACATACTTCTCTCAATAAGCACAAGCCTCTGAGATAGAAAGGGGGCAGTGTTTCTCGGGTTGAGCAAGTGATGACATCATCATTGTAGCCTAACCAGGCTCAGTGAGTGGAATGGTAGGCATAAAGTTGTATCATTTTGAATGAAACTGTATTATTATTTCCTTGAGCTATTATATTAAATATGTGTTAATTGGATGCTTTAATAATGCATCTCCAATGGAATGCATCAAAGTTTTGTTGTTAGAGCCAAGCATTCTCAAGAAAGTGTTTTGGGGAGGATGGGAAGCTGTTCTATTCTGAAGAATCGGAAAGACCAAAATCGACTCCTATTCAGCCTAATTACAGTCGGTCTGCTGATCACAGCACCTGCTGTTTTCTTCCCAAATGGTGGCTGTTCCATGGTCTTAACCATGCATCTCAAGGCACAGCCAGGGTGAAGGAAGTTGGAAGAAGGCAATCAGGGGGAAAAGAAGCACCTGGGAACCCAACCCAAGCTCACTCTGTATGGACAGAAAGGTGACCCTATGGAAAAAGACACATTTTTGTAGCCTTCTTTGTGGTTATTTCCCTCTTCGGCTAGCCAGAAAACTTTTGTTGTTCTTCCTGAAATGGCCTTTCCATGCATGTTTTTTTGAAATTTGGGGCAGAAATATTGACTTACATGTGGTCATTTAATTACCTTTTGTAGTTTCTACGGCTTCAAATCAAGAGTGGGGAAAACTCATGGCAAGTTATCCGTGACTTGGCTTCTGATAAGATGGGTTTAGAGAATGCAGGAATTTTGAGCGCAGGTAAAAATTTAATCAAAGTGGTTGAACAAATGTAGTTCCAGGCTGAGTTGTTTGAAAAGTGTACAGATGAAATGGGCCTCCTTAATACCTTACAATTGATTGTCCTTTTTTGTTCCTAAGGGGCCTCCAATTATGTTTTATATCCAGAAAGGGACTCATGAGAGATTAGTGAGGGACTGAGGATCAAAGGACACGGGAGGCTTCCCAAGAGTGAGGCAGTAGGAGGTTATAATAGAGGAAAGAATTGTTGAGTTTAAGATCTTGGAGGTGGAGCAGTTTCAGGTAATGATGAGGTCTAAGGTGTGGCCATGAATGTGGGTGCTAAAGGTGGGGGGGAGCTGAAGAAAGGTCACTGGAGGTCACTGAAGCATGGATCTAGAGGGTTGCAAGGATCGTCAAAATAAATGACACCAATGGGACAGAGAAGGGGGCGATGGACCAAGTGTGCTAACCCTCAAGGTATGTGGCCGAAGCAGGGCAAGTCAGAGGGTGACAGCCACATGGGGAAGGAAGAGCTACCTGAGTTGACTTCAAAAGACCAGTTGTGGAAGAGAATAGCTCAGGGGTCAAGAGGTGACAATGGTTGATTTGCCTTATTTTGGAAAACCATGAAATGGGAAACTCAGAATTCCATTCAGGTTAGTAAGAGAACAGAATATCAGAAGCAAAGGCTCGTATTGTTCCAGAGGTTGTTGACAGTAGAATGAAGATTCCCAAGGGAAAGATGCTGAGGTGACGATAAACAAACAAATTAAAACTGCTGAAAACAGATGGGAGGTGGAAGGAAGTTAGGTTGAATCTATTAGGACATGTGAGTCTGGATGGCTTCCAGGTTGGTTGATTCAAAGTTCTAACCACTTCATTTAAGAACCCATGTTCTTCCCATGTTTCCTCTTGCTACATTTGCTGTTTAGCTTGCCCTCAGGTTAATTCTACTTACACAGTGCAGAGGAAAATTGTGTTCAACGTGCCCAAATCCTCCAGGAATTTTGGGAGGCCACACCCAGAAGAGGAAGACCGATGTTCCTTCTGGGTTGTCCGTATCCTCAAGGAAACCTTGACCCAAAGCCTTTGGATTTCTTCTGATGTCATTATTGACTACACTTGCATTGCATGCCTGGTCCTAATCCAATACCTGGCAAGAATAAGGTCACCAGCACTGGCACTGTAAAGTAGTTTCCCATGAATAGACTATAGAGAATATAAAAAAAGAAAGTTCTGTTAACAAAGAGGGATTGTTGAGTAGGGCAACTAATGGCATTCACCACTCCCCACCCCCCACACAAATATTATTACAAACCAATTGCATTGATACACGTGGTCGATGGTATAAATAAAATATAATGGCAATCTACTCCAATTTGGCGTGTGTTCCTGTTGATTAACAAAATCCCTCTTGCTAAAGTCACTAATGATTTTCATGTGCTAAAACTGCTGGACACTTCCCAGTATGTATCTTCCTTAACTATTTTGCATTGATGTGCGTGTTAATTCCTGAAATAGTTTCTTTTCTTGGCTTCCGGCACATCGAGCCCTGCTTCTTTTCTTCCTCCTCGATCTCTAGTTACTCCATATACTTTTACTTTGCTTGCTTGGTCTATGCCATCTACCCTTGATCTAGAACCATTGGTTCTCAACCAGAGGTTCTGTTGGCCCACAGGGGACATTTGGTAATGCATGGAGACATCTTTGGTTGTTGTAACTGAGGGGGTGATGGTAATATCTAGTGGGTAGAGGTCAGGGATGCTGCTAAACATCCTATAATGCACAGGGCAGCGCCCACCCCCACCAAAGAATTATGTGGCCCAAAATGTCTGCAGAGTCAAGGCTGAGAAATGGCACCCTAGAGTGACCTTCCTCTAACAGAGTACTGCAGGGGTTGGTTTTGAGTCTTCTTGTCTTCTCATTCTACCTTCTGGCCTTAGATGATCTCATCTGTCTCCACAATTTTCAATACCATTTATATGCCAACAAATCCCAGTCTTATATTTTCAGACAAGATCTTTTCTGAGTTCCAAATCTAGATGTATACCTGTCTACCTGAAAGTCACATTTACGTACCTCACAGGTATCCCAAACTCATTTCCAGAATATATCTGGCCCATCAACCTAAATGCGTTCCTCTTCTTCTCTGCTTCGTTTCAGAAGAACTCACACCATCCACACAGCTGTGCAAGCTACAGGTCTGTGAGCCATTCCCGAAGCTACCATCTCCACCTCCCATTGGCTCACGTCCAGTCCATTACCGAGTCCTATTGGTTCTACCTCCCAAATACATCCTGATTCAGGCCATTTCCCTCCATATCTCTGCCACCACCACAGTCCCAGCTCTGAACTTCTTACCTGGATTCCTGGAATTGCCTTCTTACTTCTCTCCAGGCATTCATTCTGGCTTCTAATCCATTTTCTACACAGAAGCTGGGTGGACCTATAACAAATGTGGATTGGACCATGATGGGCCCACCACACCTGGAATGAAAACCCTAAAATCCTCAACTTGGTCTACATCATTCCTCTCTGGTTATATTTCTTGATGCCCCTATATTTGTGTAGGGCTGCTGTGACCAAGTGCCACAAACCAGGTGACTTGTACAACAGAAATTTATTATCTCATAGTTCTGGTGGCTGGTATTCTGAGGTCAAGGTGTGGACAGCGTTGGTTTCCTCTGAGGTTGTGGAGGGGGAAACTTCTCCAGGTCCCTCTCTCTGGCTTCTAGATGGACACCTACATGTTCTCCATGTGTGCGTGTCTATCCCCCAAATTCCTTCTGTTTATAGAGACACCAGTCAGTCATGTTGGGTTAAAGATCATCCTATGACTTCATTTTAAATTGACTACATCTGCAAACCCTCTGCTTCCAAGTAAGGTCACGTTTACGGGTACCAGGGAGTAGGACCCGAGTATATGGATTTCAAGGAGATAGAGTTCAACCCATCACACCCCTCCTTGCTTGTTCAGGACTTTAGTATGTGGAGGCCGGTTGGGTTCCTCAAGAGCTAAGTCACTTTGTACCACACACCAGTATGTGATTTGCATCTGTCCTTCAGAAAGTAACAAAGGGTTCTATGCCATGAACATTGAAGGGGGCTTTTTATTAATCCACAAAGGTTACATCTTTGAATGCCAAGGTCCTTTTAAATAAAGGTTCATGAAACTTGCACCTTTACCTGCAATGAAGCCAAAACATATGGAGACTGAATGCATGAGAATTTTCTTTGCTTTTCCTTGGCATTATGTAAATTCATTTTGTTAAGACAAAGGATTTCACAGTGATCAGAAGAGTCTCTCTCTCCCTGTATCTATCTATCATCTATCTATCTATGATATATGTATATCACACAGGAAAACACATATGTAACTGCTAATACATATAAGTGACCTAGTGCTTTAGCATGAAAGATTTTCAATATGTAAAGTCCCTGGAAGGCGGTTTCTTTCTGGGTGGGATGGAGGGGCATGTTGGCATGTCCACTCACAGCTTTATAGATAGCAATGCCTTCATTTGGCCTGGAAAAGTCAAGGAGAAAGAGTCATACCAGTCTTTCAATAGCTTCCACTGATCCATTAAACTTAAAATAGATTAATCTCAAGAGACCGTCAACTTCCCGGACCAGCAATTACAGTGAAAGATGGCAAGCCTAAGACATCCATTTAATGGAAACCTACTGCCCAATATAGCTCCCTCTCTCATTCTACTTCTCCTCCTGTGCGGGCCAGCATCTCCTTCTCTGCCACCAAGTGCTCCCTGCCAACTTATTCTTGCTTTCACAGGTGGAGAAGAGTGAGTTTCTGAACTTTGCAAGTTGCTCATCTGGATATGAGGCGAACTCAGGATCCCTTGAAATATTTTAAAACACCTTTTTTTAAAAAAATAAGTGAGCCCAGGAAAATAAAATAGGGTTTCGGTGACATATACCAAATATGATTGATCCTTGGACAGTTAGCTTGAAGGGACTGTGCCGTGCTTAGACCAAATAGCTTCAATTTATTCAAGGGATCAAAGCAAAGAAACACATGTATATATATTTTTTATAGTTTGTTTTATGAGAAGTTTATTCTGAAGCAAAATCCATCTGACTTGTCAAGAGGAGTTAAGGTTGGATTCCCGCTTAAGTGCCAGACTTCAGAAAAACTTTTGTACATTACACTGAGAATGATGAGCACAGCATATATTCATTCACCCGCAAAACTCATTTATTGAGAGCTTCCTAGAGAGCAAGATATATGACGTGCTTCCAAAGAGTCAGGGAATGTCGGAATTGAGGTGGCAATTCAGAGATAATCAGATCCCAACCCCCTCCCTGAAGACATTGAGATCTAGAGAGAAGATATTTATTTCTCAGTCAGGCTGTGGTAAAGTACTTATGAAAGTATACTCTTCTTTTCCCCTGGAAAAATTCCACCAAGTGCCTAATCTAGGTAGTAGCAATGTCTCGGGGAATCTGGCCACTCTTCAAAGCCTTTCGGGATTGTGTGCATTTTCCCTGGACTGCTGGGTGCTAAGCCCTCTGGAACTCGTCACTTTGTTATTTTGCAGGACAGAGCTCAAGACCCATCGCGTAAGGCTAAAGTTCTCAAATGTGTGTGTGTGGACTGAAATTCTCTGCTTGCTATAAAAAGGCAGGTGGGTTTTGGTTCAAAGTATTTTTTTTTTTACTATGTAGAAACTTTGTGAACGTTTGAAATGTTCTAGCTTTATGTATATGTGTGCGAATATTGCAATTGGATGTAGCAGGTGATTATAAAGACTTTCATTTTAACCAATAATAAAAAATGCCTGACAGTCAAATCAAGGATTAATTAAAATACTGACTTTTCTTCTTGATTTATGATTCTCTTTTCTCTTCCAATTCCTCATTTACATGTCAGGTTTGATATTGTTTGTCAATAGTGTATATTTGGTAATTACACATACTCTGCTAGAGCTACGGAGTATTATTTACAACTTTCCACAACTTATTTGACTGTTTCTACCAATTTCTGCTCCGTAATTGCTTCCTCACACCTCTTGTTGGTTAATCAGAATCTGTCTAGATGAGGCGGCTGGATTGCTGCAAAGTTCTTGAATCATTATGTTGAATGAATGCAATTATACCCCCGTGTGCGGGAATCTTCATCGAAGGGCTGTATCTCCCATTTCCATTGCTACCTTAGTGTCATCTCGCTGCAAACCATTCAAGAGAGAGATTTTCGGGGCGCCTGGGTGACTCAGTCGATTAAGCGTCCGACTTCGGCTCAGGTCAGGATCTCTCGGTTTGTGAGTTCAAGCCCCGCGTCGGGCTCCGTGCTGACAGCTTGGAGCCTGGAGCCTGTCTTCAGATTCTGTGTCTCCCTCTCTCTCTGCCCCTCCCATGCTCATGCTCATGCTCTCTTAATAATAAATAAACGTTAAAAGAAAATTTTTTTATAAGAGAGATATCCAAGTTGTGAACCTGTTAGTATTATTGCCATTGGCAAGATGTGGAAAAGCAATACCTAAAAGTCTTTGAGTGCCTCCTAGGTGCCCCAAACTGTTCTCCGTCTTTCTGATGTATTTGCTCATTGGTCTTCACAATAGCCCTTTGACACGGACACCATCATTATCGCCATTTGCAAATGAGGAAACTGAGGCAGGGAGAGGGAGAATAATTTGCCCAAGCTGGTAAATAAATGGCGGTGTTAGTAAGGAGCTGCGTGAGGTCTGACTCCAGGCCCTGTCTGTGCTCTAAACCACTACACGCACTGTTGGCATGTTCAACTTAAAATGAATTAAACAATTTTTTTTAACATTTATTCATTTTTGAGAGATGGCGAGAGACAGAGCATGAGCGGGGGAGGGGCAGAGAGAGTGGAAGTCACAGAATCCAAAGCAGGCTCCAGGCTCTGAGCTGTCAGCGCAGAGCCCGAGGCCAGGCTCGAGCCCATGGATCGCAAGATCATGGCCTGAACTGAAGTCGGACGCTTACCCAACTGAATCAGCCAGGCGCCCCGAACTTACAATGAATTTTTAAATAAAATTACACTTCAATAAAATTATCATTTTCTTAGACAAGCCATGTATGTTCCATTATACGTAGATGGAATATGTGATCAGGAAAAAAAAATCCGTTTAATATTATGCTCCTAAGCCTCCAGACTCAGTAAAGAGTTGTTAAGACCAAAAGTTTGCGATGTTGCTAAGGGCACTGTCCTGCTCAGGACGTAACAAGAGCCAGTTCCTCATTCTCAGATAAACTGATAAACTGTAGAATGATAAACTGGAAGGTGTAGCCTCGTGCTTTAAAACATAGGTTTTGTTTATGTTTTTGGTTTTCCTTAAATCAAGATTCAATAGTATCACCTTGCAGATTGTGGCCTGACTGGTCTTCTGTCAAATCCTGAGGCAGCTTTATAACCAGTCATGAGGACATGAGTGCTTTTTTTCTCTTGGTTATGAACGTGAGCCTTCAAGGATTATTGAATGGGAACGAAGGAAGGACAGAGTTCGCCCGGGGTGGGTAGGTAGGATTCTTCCCATTAGTTGGGTTGGTTTCCAAAGAACATTTCACCATCAGATTCCTACTGTCGGTGACTTATTTAGGTGATAATTCCTGCATGCTTCAGGGAGTGACCGGGGTCCTTGGCAGCCCTGGGTGCTCACTTGTTACCCATCAGTGTGGCAAATAATCCAAGTCACCGTGCACATGACATTGGTTTCGGAACCTGTCGGTTTTATTGCTATCACGATAACCTGCAAAAAAGAGAGACTTGAATCATGATTCTTCTAGAAACAACCACTAAATATTTGTTATTGCTGATCCATGAATAGGATTTTCTTACTGCTTCCTTTACTCCATGAGAACTAATGAGCGCTAATTAGCCATGAGGCTAATGGGCGCAAAGCTTGGTGGTCTTAGAGGCTCACATGCTTTCTCAAGGGGGCCTGCCACTGGCCAAGGGCCTTGGGAAGTGCATCTCCTGTTCACCTTTTCAAGGATTCTTGCTACCAGCAAAGTGCTGGGCTCTGGGCCTGGGGAGGGACATAAAACAAAAAATGAGACATAATCTTTGTAGCACAGAATGTGTATGCAAAGTCGTCAAGACTTTGCCCGTGTCTTGGATTGGATAGAGCCCGTTATGAGAGCAGCCAGCCCTCGAGTTGCCAAAGTGAAGGAAATTCACATTTACCCCACAACATATGATATATTAGTTCACTTTGGTGACATAGCCTAGTTGGCTTAACCAACAGACATTTATTGTCTCACAGTTGTGGAGGCTGAAAGTCCCAGATCAAGGTGGCGGCAGGCTTCTCTCCTTGGCTTGTGGATGGCCATCTTCTCCCTGGGTCTTCCCATGGCCTTCCTTCTGCGTGTGTCTGTGCCTTAATCCCTCTTATAAGGACACCAGTGAGACTGAATTATGGCCCCACACACATGACCTCTTTTTTTTCCTCAATTGCCTCAGTAAAGGCTCTATCTCCAAATATAGTCATGCTCTGAACAACTGGGGTTAACCTTTCAACATATGAATTTTCTGGGGACACAATTCAACCCATAAATTATGCCAAGTGGTTTATATACATCATTATCTCATCTACTCCTTATAAAAGCCTCCCAGGGGCAATGATATTGCTATTTGCAGATAAACAAATCTGGGAGGTAGAATAGAAAGGTACCAAGATCTGGGGCTTTCTCATGGGGTATATGCCCTTCCATGCAGGCTTATCTGACCTTGGCCAAGTTGCCTTCGCTCCGAGCTTTATAACAAGAAAGAGGATGAGTTTTGGTGAAGAATCAGCCCGCTATATATAGTAAGACAATGCTTCTTGTCTGTAGTTAGACAAAGAAAGTTAAAGTCTCAATTAATCAAGAGATCCTTAATGTTTTATGTTCCTGGATGAATACTTGATTACTTTACGCAGCTGAAATATTTTACTGGACAAATATAGAGACCCTTTTACAAGGTATGTTATCAGTAAAAAGCCTTCTTGAAATTCAGTAACTTATCAATACAAGGTCCCTCCTCCCCGTCTCACACTGATTATCATGAGGTCACCTCTCCTTTATCCGTGTCCTGAGACAAATCCTTCCTGGATGAGCAAAGGCAACTATTTCTCAGAGGCAATAAAAGAAAGCCTGAGATTTTGATCAGTTAATAGTCTGGGGACTGATGACCCCTTCCACCCCCCATTTTCTAGCATGGTGTCTTTCTCCACTCTTTTTATTTATTTATTTTTAATGGTTAAGCTACTTTTAACTCCAAGTGTTGACTTATTATGCCACAACATTCTACCTCTTAGGATTGTTGTACTGACTAAATCAGATGACATGTGGAGAGCAAATGGCCTGGGACCTTGTCAGTGTTTTGAGTATAAATGGTGGTGGGTCAGCGGCTGGTGTCCTGGGATGTAGTGTCTTCACTTCTCGAGAATCCTGTGTCTTCACTTCACGAGAAACAGCAAGAGTTTTTTAATGTGATTATCCTCTTTCCTTGTAAATATTAGACTGAGGGGCGCCTGGATGGTTCAGTCAATTAAGCATCTGACTTTGGCTCAGGTCATGATCTCGTGGTTCATGGGTTCGAGCCCTGCATCGGGCTGTGTGCTGACAGCTCGGAGCCTGGAGCCTGCTTCGGATTCTGTGTGTCTCCCTCTCTCTCTGCCCCTCCTCCACTCATGCTCTATTTCTGTCTCAAAAATAAATAAACATAAAAAAATGAATATCAGACTGAAAGGTATTGATTAAGATTCATAACAAGGCACAGTATTACATGAGTTTTTAAACTTCCGAGTCAACTAGGGTGCATGAGACCAATTGCTTCCTGCAAGAAATGGGCGGCTAACCTGTGCACAGGGAGGGATTACTCTCGTTTTCTGTCTGCCTTATGAAAAAGTATTTATCGTATTTAAGCATAAGCACCTTTCTTGGAATTAAAACTCTCAGTGATGGCCCCTGGGAATTAAATATTCCATATTCTCAAGCAGACCCTTCCCCGTGGCCGGCCACGGCCCACTGGGCTCATCAGCTGCTGTTTTCCAGGCAGCGGAGAATCGGGTGTGGGACTGCAGGGGTCTCCAGACGCACGCACGGTGTCCTCCTCGGGTAGCAAACACAAGTTCTGGCAAACACACAAAGGAGCCCGAACGGGAATCACCTCTTCAGAAAGTATCTTTGCTTCCTCCTTTATGTTTCCATCTAAACAAGAAAAAGGCTAGTCTCCACTTTGCGGTTGGCTCCAGCGGTCAATCTAGATAAGAGACAGGGTCTTGAGTGACCTTTCAAGCCCTAGGGGTGAGTCCGGAGGTCAGAGGTCAGGTGGGGTTAGGAATGTCCCCTACAGGGGAATGCTCTGTTCACCTTCCCTTAGATGGCTCTAGGTTGGCTTTTGTTCGCCTTGAGACCTTAGGGATTTTTGTTTTCAGTTGGGCAGGGCTTTTTGTGCTGGTGGCTGCCCCTGTGGTTTGTGGGGTAGGCTCAGAATTTAGACTCTGCGTTTGCTCCGCTTGGTTTCCATTCATTCAGCCTAGCATGGCGTCTGAGTGCCTGCCTTTCCCTGTGCTTGAGCACTGGTTAGAAGCTAATAGGACTAATACAGGGCAGATGGTGTGCCAAGCCCTGTTCTGAGAGCTTCACAATATCCACGTATCATTTCCGATTTTCAGGGTCTCCAGTATTATGGCAATCAGCCATCAGTAATTTATTTTTTTTTTAATTTTTAAAATGTTTTTATTTATTATTGAGAGACAGAGAGATACAGAGCATGAGCAGGGGAGGGGCAGAGAGAGAGGGAGACACAGAATCTGAAGCAGCTCCAGGCTCTGAGCTGTCAGCACAGAGCCCAACGTGGGACTCAAGCTCACAAACCATGGGATCATGACCTGAGCCGAAGTCGGATGCTTAACCAACTGAGCCACCCAGGCACCCCAACCAAGCCGGGCAAAAGTCTTGCACTGTGCAAAGCATGAGTGCAAAGAAGAGAATTTTGAGTCACTTTCTGAGTATTTATTCCAAGGAAGCTTGATAAGATGAGTTTACAAGTAACCATTGCACAAGGCAGGTGGACTTTGACAAGTGTCAAGAGAGAATCACAAAGTTCCATGGGTGGGGTTGAAGAGTCAAAGGCAAGGGACTTGCTTTGGGATGTATCACAAGCAGAACTTTGGAAAGGCAGCGATTTCAAAAGGCAGAGATGGAAGGGTAGCATGATATTAAAGACTGGAAGGGCATGAACAATGGGCAGATACTGGATGAGGAGCCCCTGATGTGACTGGAGGGACAATGAGAAATCGGTTTCTCTGAAGCATGGTCTATGTGTAAAGGAGCAGTGGTAGACTTGCAGTAGACCAGGCTGGGTTCCTAAAGTGAAGGATCTAGAAATTGAGGCGGACAAAACTGTTGATTGGCCATATTAAACCACTGAGAAGTTGTCAAAGGGTGAGGAACGGGAGCAGTAAACTTGAGGGAGACAGATGGTGGAAGGAACGAGAGTGAGGAGACCCCGCTAATTGCCAAGTGGAGGGGCAATGAATTTGGAATTGGGACAGTTGTGATGGAAAGAAAAAGGAGATCTGAAAAAGGTTTCTGGTGGTGGGATCTCACTGTATAAGGTGAGGGGGAAGCAGCATCAGATATAATCCCAGAATCTGCAAGGGCGGCATGATGGTGGCTCTATTCACAGGAGTTGTGAAGTTAGGGTACATGTGAGAGTGAGTCTGCGTGGGGGAAGGTAATTATAGCTTGTTTTGGACATGTTGGGCTTGAGGTCCTGCTGAGATGTTCAGATGGTAGAGACACACCCAAAAGCCTCAGCGAGGTCTCTACCAAGGAAAATCCTATTGAGAGATAAAGGCACGGAAGAAATATAATCACCCAACCATATCACATTCTTTTTTTTTAAGTTTATATTTTTATTTTGAGAGAGAAAGAGAGAGACCAAGCAAGAGAGGGGCAGAGAGAGAGGGAGAGAGAGAATCTCAAACTGTGTCTGCACTGCCAGCCCAGAGACTGTGACGGGGCTTGATCTCACGACCTGAAAGATCATGATGTGAGCCAAAATCAAGAGTCCGATGCTTAACTGACTGAGACACCCAGGCGCATCCACCTATATCACATTCTTTTATTTTTTTTAAGTTTTTTAATGTTTATTTATTTTTGAGAGACAGAGAGACTGAGCACGAGCTGGGGAGGGACAGAGAGGGAGGAAGACACAGAATCCGAAGCAGGCTCCAGGCTCCGAGCTGTCAGCACAGAGCCCGACGCGGATCCCGACCAGGGATCGAATACACGGACTACGAGATCATGACCTGATGCTTAACCGACTGAGCCACCCAGGTGCCCCTATCACATTCTTAATATCAACTATATCAGGGGAATAAATTCTTAAAGGGGTGTTAAAGCATCGCCTGGCCCTAATTATTTTCTAAAATACATGGATATTGAAAATGTTTTGTGTCATTTACTTTTGAAGAATTCATATGTAAGGTAATAGACACATATTCATTATACTACTACTAACTACAGAAAACACAATGTACACAGAGGCAAAAAAAAAAAAAAAAAAAAAAATCCGCACCAAAACCAAAACTGCCCACAGACTTGCCACCTACAGGGAAACACTAACTCTTTAGCATGTTTTTTAAAGTTTATTTATTTTTGAAAGAGAGAGAGAGAGCATGAGCAGGGGAGGGCAGAGAGAGAGGGAGAGAGGGAATCCCAAAGGCTCCACTCAGCCAGCCCAGAGTCAGATGTGGGGCTTGAACTCACAAACCAGGAGATCATGACCCGAGCCGAGATCAAGACTCAGATACTTAACTGACTGAGCCACCCAGGCGTCCCTCTTTCATGTATTTTTACTTTTCTGTGTTCTTTTTTCAACGTGGAGGTTTCTCTCTGCATATTATGAATACAGTACAGTTTTTTAAATTAAATCTGATTCTGACCTTGTTTTAAATCAGCTGTTCTCTACACCTCTTCCATTGAATATTTTTAGGGAATTCAGAAAAAACATCACAATAAGAAAGAAAAGAAAATTGAAAGAGTTTCATCCACTCTTTAGGCAATGCCCTTTGTAACTTCCATTTGCTGTTTTCAGGTTTTCCAATGGTCGTATGTCTATTAAACTAAATAGAAGCCACCAGCACCCACATTTATCTGCCTTCAGATTGTCGGTAAATTTGTCCTACTTATGAACACAGAGTCCAGGCTCAGATAGTAATGATGAGTTACTGGGTATAATTTCGCATTCGCTTCTGATGCACATGGGAAAATAAGCGATTTTCCACCAAACCTCTATAGAAACCCGAAGAGCGTAGGGCGAATATTTTCCAGCTTTCGTCATGAAGGTAGATGCAGTGAAAAACAACCCTCCTGACTCAAGTACTCAGGAATATTTTGAAGTTATTAGGGAAACCAGAGTTCTTCTCTCCTGCCTTTTCTTCTCTCGACCGTAGGAAAACCTACTCGGTTCTCCTTCTTTTGTTTGTGTTATGGGGTGGTGACCCTAGACGGCGCTCGGCTGGGCGACCCGATAGCCACACCTGCCAGGGCCGCTCCTGGGACGCTTGGGTCAGGTGCCGCTGATCCCAGGAGAAGGTCGATGCTTAATTTTCACTCATCTCTCCAGGCTTTTGTTTGCCTTGAAAAGCATCCTGAGGTCCCGGACCCCTTCTGAGGCTTTCCAGCGCCTTGAAAACAACTTTGCCGCAATGCCAGGAAGGGGCATCTCGCCCAAAACAACCGGGACGCAAGTCTCAAAAGAGCGGAATTCACTTGAAAATGTCAAGTGTCAGTTCAAAACCGCTGTGTATTTTGTACTGTTTTCCTTACCCCGAGCTTGGAGAAGCACACACTTTGAAAGTTAGACTTGTTTAGTTTAAAATGCATGCTCTAGTTTTGTATCCGTGTCTTACCTGGTTGATGTATTGACACATTCCATTCCTGGAAACCTAAGGTTGGGGTGGATCCCACATGAATGCACCACACACTCACATTATGTTTCTATAATCACAGATACGGTGATGATTTCATATGTTTGATAAAAATTAAGCTGTTTGCTTCTGACAGGTGGCAAGACCATCCCGATGGTAGTAAATTGCTCTTTGTGGGATCTCTGAATTCTAGGAGCCCCTTCTAGTACTCGGTGGTACTGATATTTAAACAATGTTCCCCCCATTTAGGGTTGGAGCTACTTTTTTTTTTTTTTTAAAGTAGGATGCAAAACTTTACCCCGTCACATCACAGGCTTGAGGTTTACTTTATTATTAAAAAATTTTTTTTAATGCTTTTTATTTATTTTTGAGAGAGAGAGACAGAATGTGAGCAGGGGAGGGGCAGAGAGAGGGAGGTAGACACAGAATCTGAAGCAGGATCCAGGTTCTGTGCTGTCAGCGCAGATCCCGACGCGGGGCTCAAACTCGTGAATCTTGAGATCATGAACTGAGCTGAAGTCAGACGCTTAACCGACTGAGCCACCCAGGTGCCCCACGTCCGTCCAACTCTTGATTTAGGCTCAGGTCATGATCTCATGGTTTCGTGGGTTCGAGCCCCATATTCAGGCTCCGCGCTGAGAGCTTGGAGCTGCTTAGGATACTTTCTCTCTCTCTCTCTCTCTCTGCCCCTCCCCTGCTCGTTTTCTTTCTCTTACTCGAAATAAATAAATAAAACTTAAAAAAATATTTAAAAAGTGTCTACCTAACCAAGTTGTATGTCAACGCTGATTCCGAGTAGGCAAAACAGGCCATTTTGATGTGTAATACTGTTCATATGCCTAATAGGTTCAGGCTGCCTCTAGGCTTTGAAAAATGCATGTTTTCCATGTGCCTGGTTTGTCCACTTTCGCAGGGAAGGTGCTTCGATTCTCTATTTCGTTCAAACCCCACCAAGCAAGAACAAAAGCAAGACACTCAGTTCCTATAAAAGAATGGAAAAACAAAGGTCATTTTGAGCCAGATCTCAAAACCACCCAGAAAAAGAAAACCCCGGCCAAGATCACATATTCTTTGACAAGAAACAATAAAGAAACACAACTTCTGATATCCGGTGATATTCAGAAATTATTCAGATATTCTGAAATTACTGGAAGTGGGAGGAATAGCTACTTTTTCCTGAGCAACTTGCCTGCCAAGCTCCTTATCTGCCTTGTCTAATTCAGTTCCCAGAGCAAATGGCCGAGGTAGGATTTATCACCATGGTTGGGACAGCGGGAATACAGAGAGCTGGGAGATAAAACAGCCTGCCTGCTTTTATTTCACTTTTTTTCTCCCTTTTTTTATGCTTTGGAATTTGGCATTATAAATAATTTAATGACCATCACACACACACACACACACACACACACACATGCACACAGACACACACACACAAAGGGTATCTTACCCCAACAGAAAAGAATTTGATACAGAAGTGGTAGAGTTTCTTATGGTTACTAGATTTTTTAAGAAGCAAGATCAACTTGGGGCGCGCGGGTGGCTCAGTCGATTAAGCGGCTTGACTTCGGCTCAGGTCATGATCTCATGGTTCATGGGTTCGAGCCCTGTGTCGGGCTCTGTGCTGACAGCTTAGAGCCTGGAGCTTGCTTCTCATTCTGTGTCTCCCTCTCTCTCTCTGCCTCCCCCACTCATGCTTTGTCTCTCTCTCTCTCTCAAAAATAAACATTAAAAAAATTTAAAAAAAGGAGCAAGATCAGCTTAAAAACTTTGACTAAAAACCCATGTTTTTCAAACATCATAAACATTCTCACATTATCTAATCCTTTCTAGGCATTATAACTAACAGGGTCTTAAACTTAGGGAATAGAAAGAATACATTAGTCTGTTGGAAACAAAAAGCGGCTCTATCCCGTTGCTTGAAAAAGACATCAGCGTGAAAGCCTGGTGAGTGGCATGAGGCCATCTAGATATTTTATATTTAATCAATCTTGCATTTCCCGCTCCGTAATGGCTGAGCTTTTCAGCTGCACGGAGGCAACGAAGGGCAATCTTCCAGCCTCTTTACAAATCAAATCTTAGCCTCTTGCTGGATTCGAAAGGTCCAGGGGTCTTAATGATATTCAGCTGTTGTCACTTTAGGCTTAAACAGCTAATGACGTTTTTTATGTTTTATGGGTTCTTCTCTCCTCCTGGAGAATGTGGAGACAGGGAGAAGCGCTCCCGTCACTGGGGGTCAAGGCTGCAGTGCCCACACCCTGGGTCTTATTTTAAGCAATGACCAGGTGAGAACGGCCAGCGAGTTCAAAACTGCTGAAAACTTCTAGTGCTTTTTAAATAGACGAACACATTTACAAAACAATATCTTCGAGATGGCTCTCAGGAGCACATCACTGTCTTTACGAAGGGAGGGATTCTGAGTAATTAAACACAGTAGGCAGTGGGACAGAAAATGGGAAATCACTCACATAGATTGAATACGTATTCTCATCTGGAAAAGAAAGCAGACACCTTTGGTGATTGGGACCCACTCCCTTGAAGAAGAGACAATGAGCTCTTTTTCAATTTGTTTCCAGAAAAGATATTTAATGCTGTGATACTCTGCAGAGATTCAACATAGAGCACTTTGTCAACCGCTTGATATAAATGACAGATGTTTTAACGTAATGGTGCTGCAGAAAGAACTTTGTGGAGAAGGCTACAAACCAGATGTTCACAATATTGTCATTGAGAGAGAGAGAGAGAGAGAGAGAGAGAGAGAGAGAGAGACAGGAGAGAGAGAGAGATGTCTTTTCACATTGCCATGGGTGAAAAGGAAAATCTTGCAGAGTAGCTAATGGAAGACACCGAGCTAGTGCATGGAAGGTTCTAAAGTGCATTGTGTCCTCAAAATGAAAGATAACCTGCTTCAAGTTAGGGTTTTCTGGAAGTTCAAAAGATCAAGTCCACTGTGCTTATGACTTCCACATTATTTCGAGTAAGTGAAATGCGAGTGCTCCTGTGGTCAGAACACAAGAGACAGTAAAAAGCTTGGCATTTACAGCTGCGAGGCCAGGAGGTGACAGAGAGAGCAAAGGAACCTCGTACCTTTTCATCTTGGGCCACACCTGCTTCCCCAAAGTCCCCTAGGGTCGAACGGACTGCCGTCACCCCACGGTCCTGTGATCTGTTTCCGAGACCAGCGGGCAAGAGGTGGGGGAATGTACAGTCACAGCTGCTACTTAAAAAAAAAAAAAAAAAACTATCAAAGTTCTGAAATTCATATACGTACATTGAGTGCATAAATACCACATACCTTTGCCTACTTATTTGGTTCTAGCTGTGTATTATGTTCCCTCCACCCAAAACAATTTTTTTTTCCTCTTCAAAGCAACTTTTGAAGTTCATTTCAACCAGATTTCTCTTGTAAAAAAGAAAAAAAAAAGGACAGGTAACTCTTCGCCTGGGCTCTTGTTCTACGGGGACCTCCAGGCATTTTGAATTGGCTGACTTAGAAAAAAAGAGTACCTCGGGGCCACTGTCCTTTCCTGCCTTCGGTCCATTCATTCCTGCACAGAGACCCAGGGCTACGAAGCCCTTTGAAAACGACACTGTGTTTAATGCAGACACCTGTATTCATAAGGCAAGATGCAGGACTGGTTCGACTCTTGCAAATCTTTCATTTTAAAGATCTGTCAGAGCCACCTAGGTTATGCTTTGATAATAACCAACCCCAGAATGTCAGTGCGTTAAAACAACAAATGTTGGTTTACGTCCCCTCCCTGGACAGCAGCCGGGCAGATGAAGTAGCCCCTGGGTGCCGTGCGGGTGGCCAGGGGGGCACATCTGAAGGGGCTTGCGCTAAGGGTGAAACACTCAGTTCAGGGGGACCCAGTACTTCCACTTACAAGGCATTGGCCAGAGCTACTCACATGGCCTCAGGAGCCGGAAGGCGGAGAAGATCAGAAAGAGTCTGTAAACAGCAGGTAATTGCTGTCACAGGAGAAAACCATAGATGACAAAACCAGTTAGCGCCCACCACCCCCAACCATTCAGACTTTGAATTAACATATGCTGCCTTTCTCCACGGTTGTTATTCTCAGACATGTAAATATCTGGTGAGCATGAACATTAGATCACCTTCTTTTTCTTGAATGAATACAAAGGCAAAAAAAAAAAAGGGGGTGGGCATAGAAGCCTCTTGGGACTGTTGAACCTCGTATGTTTTAAGAAATCGCAATAGCTGTGCGTTGCCTGGACCGCTTCCATATTTTGGGGGCACTCATAAAATCTAGTGGAAGAAATCTCAAAAGATCTTGAAAATCTAGCTCGCGTGTGTCAGCTTTTCCCTTGTAGAAAGTTCATAATCTCGTTGCATTCTTTCATTTCTTAAAAAAATGTTGTGACATCCACAAAAAGTCTCCAGGGAGAGATAACAGTGAGTTAAAAAAAATACATTGTTCCATGAAAATGGACTCAGCCCCTCTGTGTAACCCCTATTGGGTTAAAATGCAAATGATGATATTTTCGCTTGTGAGAACTTTAGAAAGATTCCTGTTGTGCAACTGTTGCCAAAAAATCAGCATGAATGGGGAGTTTTCTCTGCAATCCGTGTATTGTGTTCAGTGTGGCAGAGAACAGCGGGACAGCCCTGTGCTGCCCTGCCTTGTCTATTTTTGTGTCCCTAACTACGTTCTAGTAAGGACACACAATAATTGCAACATAACAGAGGCTTTATGTTCCAGTTCAATGATTAAAGAATATCAATAATGTAGGCTCCAAGGCAGAGAACAGACTTAGAGCTATTTCCTTTTCAGTCCGTAGGAAGCCAAAACGAACCATCAATGAAGGTTATGGTCCATCAGCCTGGAAATCAATAGAAAAACAAGTCATTGCAAAGCACCGTTCATTCAAATTGCAAGGGTCTTTATGAAATCTTTAGGAGGAGGAATCTATCTTCCCAAACGTCCCCTGATTTCAGGGCACCTCGGGTGTACCAGACAGCAACGCTGTCCTTTGCCAAAGTGCGACCATTTCAGAGCAGCCACGAAGTTGGGTATTTGGAGTTTATTTTATTAGTACGAAGCAAACCACAAAACAGATAAAACAGTTTTATGGTCTACATCTGGTTGAATAATAAAACATATGGCCTTACAGCCAGCAGCGTGTGGCTGTAAGTTACTGTAAGTACCCAACTCAAGATAGCACTGATGAGAACAGCGAGTTGCAGGCTTGTTCTCCGTACACGAAAGGATGGACATTTATGGTTCCCAGACGTCGGGGGTGGGGTTTGCTAATTGCCATGGTTTTGACTGTTGTTGTCGCTCCTTCATTCAGGTTATTTTACGTTATTTATGATAGAGCTATTGTAGATTCGGAAAGGGACCAACACATACACTTTCATGCTTGATTCTGTATTTTGTGCTTGTGTCCTGATTCTCCACGGCTGCTCTCCAGCGAAATCCTCTTGTTGGCTTTAGAAACATAGTCTAAGGCAAGAGGAAGATTTAATCCGATTTCTTCATACTTTGAAGAGAGTCACTGGGGTTGATGAGTAATATATGAGAAACTTGAGTGGTTCCAGTGAGGAAGGTGTGAAACTAAAGATATTTGAGAGAGAAACAGTGGAGTGGAGAAATCACATCCTCACATCTGGTAAATTATTCCTTATGTCGCTAGCACTGAGCACCAGTCAACAGCTACCCACTGGCCATATATCTATCAAAAAAATACGGAGCTCTAAACGAAATTTATGTTCATGCCAACTCTATAATAAAAATAAGATATCTGTATATCACAGGAATGTACTGTCTCCTAGCACCTTATTTCAAAGAACTATCCTCAGCCTGAGGTAAGCAGAGAAGACAAAAGCGTTTAGTGAGTTTACCCTGGGTTTGTACTTTTTGGACTGAGGTACTTAAAATAGGCGATCCCCTTCTGTCTTGTCTGCCTCCCTGCGTTCCTGCATTCCCTCGTTCATTCCTCCCTCCTTCCCTTCCTCCCTTCCTCTCTCTCTCTCCCCCTCCCTTCCTTCATACCTTCCTTCCTTCCTTCCTTCCTTTCTCTCTGTCTGTCTTATAAGACTTTATTATTTTTTAAAAAGTTTTTGGGGCACCTGGGTGGCTAAGTCGGTTGAGCATCTGACTTTGGCTCAGGTCATGATCTCACCATTCGTGGGTTTGAGCCCCATGTCAGGCTCTGTACTGACAGCTCAGAGCCGGGAACCTGCTTCAGATTCTGTGTTGCCTTCTCTCTCTGCCCCATCCCCCACTCATGCTCTCTCTCTCTCTCTCTCTCTCAAAAACAAATAAGCATTAAATTTAAAATTTTTAACGTCCACATATTTTTGAGAGAGGAAGAGCGAGTGGGAGAGGAACAGAGAGAGAGGGAGAGAAGTTGGACGCTTCACTGACTAAGCCACCCATGTGCTCCAAGACTTTATTTTTTTAGAGAAGTTTACGTTCATATCAAAATTGAGGGGGACACACAGGGATTTCCCATATACCCCTTGGACCCACACATATGTGGCTTTCCTCATCATCAGGGTCCCCCCTGAGTGGTGCATTGGTATGATGGATGAACCCACATCGATACGTAGTTCTCACCCAGAGTCCATCGTTTACCCTAGCATTCACTCTCAGTGTTATACATTCTATGTGTTTGGACAAATGTATAATTACATTTAACCATTATTATGGCATCATACAGAGTATTTTCACTGCCCCCAAAATCTTCTATTCACCCCCGACTCCCCAACAACCCCTAGCAGCTGCTAAGATTTTTATTGTCTCCATAATTCTGCCTTTTCCAGGATGTCATAGAATTGGAATCATACAGTATGTAACCTTTTTCAGATCGACTTTCACTTAGTAATACGCATTTAGGATTCCTTTATCTTTTTCATGGCTTGAATAGTTTACTCCTTTTTAGTGCTGAGTAATATTCCCTCGTATGGATGTACTACAGTTTATTTCCTCATTCGCCTACTAGAGGACATCTTGCTTGTTGCCAAGTTTTGGTGACTATGAATAAAGTTGCTATAAACATCCATGTGCAGGTTTTCACGTGAACGTACGTTTTCAATACCTTTGGGTAAATACTAAAGAGAGCTACTCTGGATCTTTGGTAAGAGGATGGTTGGTTTTGTAAGAAACCACCAAACTGTCTTCCAAAGCGCGCCATGTTGCACTCCCACCAGAAATGAGGGTTCCTGTTGTCCCACGCCCTCGCCAGTGAGTGGTGTTGTCAATGTTTTGGATTTCTAATATGTGTGTGGTGGTATCTCGTTGTTTTCATCTGCATTTCCTTGTGACATAAGATGTGAAGCAGCTTTCATATGCTTAGTTGTCACCTGTATATCTTCTTGGGCAATGCAGCTGTTAAGGTCATTGGCCCATTTTTAAACCAGGTTGTTTGTGTCCTTATTGCGGAGATTTAAAAGTTTTTTGTATATTTTGGGCAATAGTCCTTTATGAGGTGTGTCTTTTGCAAATATTCCCTCCCAGTCTGTAGCTTCTCTTCTCATTTTCTTGACATTGAATCTCACAGAGTAGAGGTTTTAATTTTAATGACATCCAGCTTATCAATGATTTCTATCGTAGTTTATGAATTTGGTGCTGTGATCTAAAAAGTCCTTGCCGGTGCACCTGGATGCCTCAGGTGGTTTAGCATCCAACTCTTGATTTTGGTTCAGGTCATGATCTCGCAGTTCATGGAACCGAGCTCTGAGTCTGGCTCTGTGCTAAGTGTAAAGCCTGCTTGGGATTCTCTCTCTCCCTCTCTCTCTGCCCTTCCTGCTGGAGCTCTAAAGAGTCGTTGCCATGCCCAAGGTCATCTAGATTCTTTGCTGTGTCCGCATTTCCTCATGGTGGTGATGTTGGTGTTGTTTTCTGGGTGATACAAAAGTGGCAGAAATCAGATCAGGGGCCTCTCTGAACCACTCTGTTCAACTAAGGTGGCGAATACCACCAAGCAGGCCATGTGCTAGGTGGTTTTAAGTGCTTAGGGTACATCAGTGAGTAAAGCAGAGACCTGTGGCCTTGTGGGGTTACATCCTAGTTGAGGGGGGATGTAAAATAAACAATTGACAAAGTAGATAGGCAAATTCCTCAGCACATTCGAGCAGGATGAGTCTTGTGGAACAAAACGAGGAAGGCAGGCAGGGTAAAAAGGATTGGGAACAGGAGAGGGGTGTTACAACTTAAAGTTGGGTCAGGGAAAGTCATAGAGAAAGTGCCATTTGAGTAATGATGTTAAGGAGATGAGGGACTTAGCTGTGAAGATATCTCAGGGAAGATAGTTCTAGCAGGAAGCAGAGCCCTTGCAAAATCTTTGAAATAAACATATGCCTGGACTATTTGAGGAATAATAGCAAGGAAGCTGCTGGTGTAGGGGGAGCAGTGAGAGAGATGGGGGCGGGGAAAGGGTGGAGAGAGGGAGGGAGAGAGGGAGAATAGTAGGAGATGAGTTAAAGTAGTAGCTGATTGCAGTGGATATGGGTCACGTTGGCTCTGGTAGACATTATAAGGACTTAGATATTTATTCTTAGTGATACGTAAGCCACTGGACAAGTTTGAGGAGAGGAGTGATGTGAACCAAAGTATGATTTTAAAGGATCCCTCTAGCTGCTGAAACGTGTTAGATTCTGGCTGTATTTTGAAGGAAAGACCAACAAGATTTTCTGATCAACGGGACTCATGAGAGACAGGGAGGAGTCAAGGATGACCCCAAGGTAGGTTTCTTCGTTGTCCTTTGATTTCACCTAAGCCCCTGGAAGGATGGAGTTGCCATCCTTCTGAAATGGGAAAACTGACTCTAGAACAGATTTTGGTGGTGGTAGTGGTGAGGGGGGTGGGGGAGATCAGAGTCCAGTTTAGGTCAAGTGAAAATTGAGAAGTAGTATACCAGTTGTCCACTTATACTTACACCTTCCTTAGAGGGAAGAAGTGGTCTCGGTGAATTTTGGATTTGTTGGTGCTGATCTGTGGAAGGACAGTTCTCAGTGTCCTAGTTTGAGGACATAGGAAAAGTGAAATGTGTCCAGAGTGAGCCCATGGCGATGGGTAATGGCATGGAGATTTTATCACATGAGGAATGATCGAAGGAACCAGGCTCTATGAAAGATTAAGAAAAATACTTCTACGTGTTTGAAGATGAATAAAGGTTAAGTATGTATTTAGAAGAGGGACAAAATTCCTGAGGGCTAAAATGGATGGAAGTTGCAAGGGAGCAGAAGAAGTCTTAAAAGAAGCAGGCATTTCTCACTGACTAGAATATCTGGAAAAGGAAAAGGCTTGGATTGTGAGCAGATAAGCTCCCTTGCTGGCCAGAACCCAACAGATGTTAGATAATCACTGTTCGGGATTGACGGTGAATCATTAGATTTTAGAATTAAAACGAACTTTACAAGCCCAGCATGGAAATTCTACCGACAGAGGAGCTGGGAGAGTGAAACCCTGTGGTCTTGTCCAATTCCCAGATTTTGCTACTATAAAAGCTCTCAAATCCACCCACTGGCTGGCTCTCCATTTGAGCCATGAAACACATGACGTGCTCACCATATGCCAAACATCGATTGGTTCTTGCCTGCTTGGCCTCTGCTCTGGGCTTCTGAAAAGTTGGACTGTGAGCTTGCAAAGAGTCAGTTATATTTGTTCTCAGACCTGTGTATGCAAGTTTTACTTCCTATTGTAATTACATGTCTTAATTAACTATAAGGTAAACCAATGACGTCTGCAAATGGGCAGGGGGTTGTTATTTCTGGGAAATGGAAAAGATTGTATTGGAAAATTGCCATAGGGCAAGAGTGAAGATTCGCTGCTGACTTCGATGTGGGAAAGACAACCCTTGAGACATTGAAAGAAAATGTACAAATCTAGGATTCTGCCCCCAACTTGTAGTTCTTGGTCTATTTTTATGTATTTATGTATTTATTTGATGTTTATTTATTTTTGAGAGAGAGAGCATGAGCAAGGGTTGGGCAGAAGGAGAGGGGGACAGAGGATCTGAAGCAGGCTCCAGGCTCTGTGCTGACAGCAGAGAGCCCAATGCGGGGCTTGAACTCATGAACCGTGAGATCATGACCTGAACTGAAGTCGGACGCTCAACTGACAGAGCCGCCCAGGCGCCCCTCTTGATCCTTTTTTAAAGCAAATGAAATTGAGGGGCACCTGGGCGGCTCAACTGGTTGAGCGTCCGACTCTTGGCTTCAGTTCAGGTCATGATCCCTTGGTTTCCTGAATTCGAGCCCCGCCTCGGGCTCTGTGCCGGCGGCTCAGAGCCTGCTTGGGGGTCTCTGTCTCCCTCTCTTTCTATTCCTCCTCCACTTGCACTATCTCTGTCTCTCTCAAGATAAACATATAAACTATAAAAAAAACATTAAAGCAAATGGAAGCGAAAATTATATGTGACGTTTTTCTGGGCTGTCATGTGTCCCCCCCTCCCCTCCAAATTCAACTGTACTTGGAAGTCACTGTCTAAAAAGTGATGAAGCTAGGGCACCTTGGTGGTTCAGTCCGTTAAGCCTCTGTCCGAAGGTGGATTTCGGCTCAGGTCATGATCTCCCAGTCGGGACATGGAGCCCCGGTTTGGGTTTGGTACTGGGTGTGGAGCCTGCTTGGGATTCTCTGTCTCCCCCTCTCTCTGTCCTCCCCCACCTCCGCCCTCTCTAAATAAACTAATATAAGTGATTCGGATAGAATGAGGTAGTGAGGGCAGGGCCCTGATCTGACTGGCGTCCACCTAAGAAGTGGAACAGACGCCAGGGGTGTGCGAACATGGAGAGAAGCCCGTGTGAAGAGGCAGCAAGAGCGTGCCATTTACAAGCCACAGAAAGAAGCTGCCACCGAAACCACGCCTGCTGCTACCTTGACCTTGGACCTCCAGCCTCCAGAACTGTGAGACTCAGCCCGTATTTCGTTGCAGCAGCCTTTAACGGAAGACGTCTACTGTGTTTGAGGTTACTCTTTTATTTCTTCATAAACGCTTTGTCAAGGGCTGTGTGTGGTGCGGTGCTGTGGGTCCCCTGCCTCATGGCACCACGAGGGAAGCCATGAAGGAGAGGACAAATAGATATGGTTCTGGTGTTAAGAAGCTAATGGTAAGTGATGGGAGTCAGACGCACAAATAACTCTCCTTCAAGGCCGTGGCGTGAGTCATAATCGAGGCGCATAAAGTCCTGCAGGAGCTCTCAGGAAGGTGGGATCATTTTCGTGGATGTGACCACAGGACATTTGAATTCACCTTTGAAGGCTGAAGGTTAAGAGTTGAACAAGTGGGAACAGGCAGGAGGGTTCCTTTAAGTGGAAAAGCTGGTGTGAAGAAAGGCACAGAGCTCCGAGAGGTCACAGGTGTTTGGGGACGGCAGTCACGCCATCTGACAGAGGCACGGTGGTGGTGGGGGAATGTTTAGCGGGCCTGCCGGATCCTTCCTGAGCAGCCCTGTCCATCAGTTCCAACGCTACTTCCGCCTCTCACTGCCTTCTCCTTTATGTTTCAGAGCCAGAAACCTGGTTGTGACTGTCTTCCCGTGGGATGTGCTATATCACCCTCCCCCCGCAGAGCCCGGCATAAATCCTCCTCTGTGGAAACTCGGCTCGGGCATCTGCTCCTCGGGGAAACGGTGTTGGTTTCCCGTCGTTGCTCCCATAACGCTGGACCACAAAGCTGCCGCCTCCAGACAACCCCGACGCGTCCCCTTACAGTTGTGTGGGTTACAAGTTGGGCACTGACACAGTCTCACTGGGCTCAAGTCAAGGTGTTGGCACGTCTGCTTTCCTTTCTGCAGGGTCCAGGGCAGAGTCTGTTTCTTGTGTTTTCCAGCTTCTAGAAACCACGCACGGTCCTTGGCCCCCAGCCCCATCCTCCACTTTCACCAGCCATGAGGGGCTGAGGCCTTCTTACGTCACGTCACACGGAAATCCTCTTCTGACTCCCCCTTTCCCTTTTAAGGACCCCTGTGATCACATCGGGTCCACCTGTGCCCTCCAGGACAATCCTCTTACCTTAGAGTCAGTGGATTAGCAAACAACTCAATCTGCAGCCTTCATCCTTACCCTCTGCCACATTACCTGATATGTTCGTGGAACTAGGGAATCGGGTCATGAACATCTTAGAAGGGCATTATTCTGTCTCTTACAAAAGCCTTCCTCACTTTTCCTATTAATGTCCTATTGTGCTCACAGTATCTTTAAAAAATTTTTTTTTAATGTTTATTTATTTTTGAGAGCGAGCGAGCGAGCGAGCGAGAGAGACAGCATGAGCAGGGGAGGGGCAGAGAGAGAGACGCACAGAATCCGAAGCAGGCTCCAGGCTCTAAGTGGTCAGCACAGAGCCCGACATGGGGCTCGAACTCATGGACCCCGAGATCAGGATCTGAGCTGAAGTGGGATAGTTAACCTACTGAGGCACCCAGGTGCCCCATGCACTCATTTTTTCCTATACACAGTGCATCGCAAGCTTTCCAGTTGCTATGAATTAAACCAATGTTTTTTGGGGATTTTGAATACTGTTTATCAGTTTATTTATCCTATCTTCCATTACACACTTAGCTCGTTGAGGAAAGATGCTGTTTTATCTTTTAATTGTTTATGTGTCCGTAATACCTGGCACATGGTGGTTATACTATAAAAGTGGGAACGGGGTGGGGTTGGAGGAATTAAATGCCTTACAAAATGATACGGCGTGCAGTAAATGATGAAAATGTTTCTTCAATCACTTTATTTGCAAAATTTTGAGAAAGGAGATGGCCGAAGTCTTGGTATTTACGAGGGGATTCTGTATGCCTTCTAGGTCCCGGGACCCTGAATCCACGGATGATACGAGGGTGCGCAGTGAAAAAGCAAGACTCGTGAATCATCTTCAACAGTTCGCCTTTTTTTTTGCCTTTTCTTACTTCTCTCAGCGAGAGAGGAATGAGGAAGCAGATAAGAAAATATTCTGATGTTAGGCAGGAGCTGGATTCAGCCGGGATTCCTGGGTGAGCAGGGCCAGCCCGGGTGTGTGACTCCGCAAAATAATCCTGAGTCAATAAGCAGGAATCCAAGACCTGCCGCCTCCGGGGTGAAGTGAGAAGGAGGCAACATTTGCCTCTGCGATCCGTGCCCTGCGCTGTCTCTGGGCTCTCGCCTCTGTCTGCCTCCTCACTGTCTATCCCTTGACCTAATCCAAGAGAGCTGTTTTGAATATTGCTCCCTGTTTTGAGTAAGGCGATCTGCTTATGTGCCTTAAAAAGCCCCAGGAAGGTGCAAAAGGGGCTGAGTCATTTCGTGAGATGAGTTTTAAATTAGTCTCAGTCTCTTATCTCAGAGGCTCTAGGGATAGGCTCTGCCCCTCCCCATCCGCCTGGGAGAAGGTCACACTGCCAGTCTGTTTGTCCCTGGAGCCGAACCTGCTTCCTCCTCTCTTACCAGGATTCATCAGCTGACTATTAGCCCTAAATATTTGCAAGCCGGACCCTCCCAAAAGTTCGAAAATGACCCCAGATCTAAGTGTTTAAACCGATTCATTAGTTTGTTCTCTGCTCCTACGTGGTTTCCATTTTCACCAATTTTATAGCTCAAGACACTTTCCCAAGGGGGAACGCCTAGCCTGGTAAGCAACAGAACATGGCGGCATGTTGGTCTGACTCCAAAGCTAGCCCTCATCCCCTGCCCACTGCCGTGTGTATGTAGAAGGTGGTGAGGGACAAGGTGGTTGGGGGGCGGATGGCGTCAGGGGGAAGGACGGGATTCAGAGGCATCAACAGCAGGTGAGCGAAGTGCTCTCACGGATTGCTTTGAAATGAGACTTGGTGTGGTTCCCATTCAGGCTGTGTTCGAGGCATCCCTGGAAAGTTTGCAAGGATAGCTTGGGTGACATCTGGGATGGATGTCATTGGATTTGTCAGAATTTCTTCTCCTCTTCCTCCATTTTGGATGCTGGAAAAAAAAATTAAAATATTTCGAACCAGCCCGCCGGACTCAGGGTAGATGACGCCAACACGGTAGGCGGTGCTCCCGTGCCAGCCAGGGGCCCTCCTAGGGCACCCTTCCCTCCACCAGGCCCTGAGGCTGGGTCCACTTGAGTGTATCCTACACTGAATTTCTTCTCGGGCTGTTTGATCTGGAGCTGGTTGGCCCTGACGTCCTTGATGAACGCAGCCAGGGTGTCGCCCTCCATCTTTTCCATGGCCGCGTCCATGGTGGGCAAGCTGGATGGACTTCCAGTGGAAGAAGTTCTCTCCCTGTAGAGGGCTCTCCCCCCGGGTCGTGGGCTGCCCCTGCAGTCCTGGGGGGCTCGTGCCGGAGGAAAGTGAGCGACCATGGATTTCTTTGGCTATGAACACCTTTCGGCACGGGCTTCTTGACCTTCAAAGACTGCTTTGGCTTTGATTTTGCAGGGGAGGGGCTTTCCTTCTTGGCTTTCAACACCATCTTCATAAAAAGGATCTCTCAGTCGCAGATGTTTTCAATCTTTTAGGATCCCTTGCCCCTAACACAATCGACAGAAATGAAGTAAATAAAAGGTTGACGTTGCTTTTTATGATGTTCTGACGCAGATCACATTCATAAGAAAAAAATGATAAACCCCCAAAACGTGGCCAAGGGGAACCAGCAAGAAAGTGGACTGTTTACACGGAGAGCTGCTCAATAGAACTTGTCCTCGAATTTACCCTTCCTGTGGGAGACCCACGGGTCACTAATTATGAAAGAGTCAGGGATGCAAACTGCATTGATCAGTATCTAATTCCCGGGGAAGATGACAAAAATGGCTTATCAATAAACTTCTACCACACCAGGGAAAGGAATGAAATGCAGATTTGACAAATTAGCCTTGAGATTAGCGCACCGTGGGATCACTTTCGGCATTTCGTTTTGCTTCTTGCCCAGATAAAAATCCTCTTGTGGGAGACTGGCCCTCTAGCCTTTGCAGGGTGGAATCAACACATTACAGATTCACAGCCTTCGCTTTCAAAGCCGCAGTTTGAAAAATAAATTTGTGTGTTAAACATTAAGATGAAGTTTAATACCTACTTGTTAGAAACCTTTGAAGAGAGAAAATGGGGTGCTTTGTTCTGGAATAGATCACTTGCTTGAATCTGACGTTACTTTTATCACATTTCCTTTGAAAGATGTTTCTGACTTAACACTTGACCTCTTTGAGAAGATAAAAGTCCTATATCCTATTGACAAAAATGTGTGTTTGTGTAAATGAAATACATTCTGTAATCACAAAAGTACAGTTCGATGGCTTCAAGATTAGATGGCTTAGAACAAATTTCAAAAGTGCAAGCTTGATTCTCTACATTTCTAAACAGGTTTACAAATATATTGTGTAGATTTGGTGCATACGCAATGTCTTTACATAGTAAGTTGTATTGTAATTTCTTTGCCTTAACACTTTCCTAATAAAACATAAACCATCTCGAGTGGATATTCATGTTCTATGCATTTGGGACAAGGAAGCCAAAGAAAAAAACAATATATTTGTATTATAATGTTTTTTTTTTTTTTATTTGAATGAAACATCAGAGTTGTTTTATTTGGGTGAAACATGTAGGAAAATATATTTTTTAAAAGAAACATTGATGCCTGGAGAGCACTGAGTGGCTCAGTTGACTAAGCATCCGACTCTTGATTTTGGCTCAGGTCATGATCTCACGGTTCGTGAGTTCAAGCCCTGGGTTGGGCTCTGCAGTGATAGAGTGGAGCCTGCTTGGGATTCTCTCTCTCTCTCTCTCTCTCTGCCCCTCCCCTGCTCGCATGCACACGCGCACACATAAGCTCTGTCTCTCTCTCAAAATAAATACATAAACCTTAAAAAAATATATTGATGCCTAGCTCTCCCAGGGCTCCTGATATAAATTGGGCTGTGGCGTGGTACTGCATCCAGAGGCCCGAAGACATCCCTGGTGATTCTCACGCGGTGGCAGAGCTGGGATCCAGGGTGTTTGAGCTTTATATGTTATCTGAGAAAATGTAGTATTCCTTCTGAAAAAGTGTAGTATTTCTTGAACTCCAGTCATCATCCGATGCGCTTAATTATATTTTAGACTATATCCTAAACCAGGAGTTGTCAAACTTTTGTGTGTAACCGGAATCACCTGGAGAGTTTCTGATTCAGAAGTAGGGGTGGGGCCTGACAACTTACATTTCTAGTAAGTTCCCGGTGATACCGAGGCAGCTGTTCCTGGGACCACACTTTGGGAACCACTGTCTTATTAGTATTATTTTTATTTGAGAGAGAGAGAGAGAGAGACAGAGAGAGAGAGAAAGAGTGCCAGTGGGGGAGAGGGGCAGAGGGAGAAAGAGAATCCCAAGCAGGCTCCATCCTCAGCACAGATGTGAGGTGGGGCTCAATCCCACGACCGACTGAGCCACCCAGGCCCCCCTGAAAGCTACCGTCTTAAACAGAGCTAATCACAGAACCACTTGGGGCCTCTTTTTGAACACCGTCCAAAGTGAATCCTCCTCCTCCCCATGAGATCCTGACTCAGTAGGAACGGGGCACATTTGTGTTTTCAACTAGCACCCCCAGTAGCTCTAACATTGCTAGGCGTAGGAAATACGCAAGAGTGTGATCATATCCACGTAGCCGACGAAGGCGTGCTGTTCCACGCAGGTGAAAACCAAATGTTGAATCAGTGCTGCTATGGATTGAATGTTTGCGTCCCCCCAACATTCATGTGTTAAACCCCAACCCCCATGTGATGGCATTAGGAGGGGCCTGTGGCAGGGCGTTAGGACTACAGGAGGCCGTGAGGGTAGGGACCCCATGATGGGGTCGGGGCCCCGTGCGAGTCCCGGAAGAGCTTGCCTCCCCTCTCTGCCTAGGGCTACCGGAGTATGAGAGGTCAGCAGTCTGCAACCGGAAGAGGGCTCTCACAGAACCCCGCCGTGGGGACCCCCGGATCCCAGACCCCCAGCCTCCAGAACTGTAAAAAAGGAGTTTCTGTTGTTTATACGTCATTCTGCCCATGGTGTTCCTTTGGGGCTGCCTGAGCTAAGACAAGAGACAGTCAAAAGAAAGGTGAGGTGCTTATCATTTTTCTACCATCTTTCTGATCAACGGCATATATTTGAATAAAAATTTTATTAAAATTAAAAAAAAATTTTTTAGTGTTTATTCATTTTTGAGAGAGAGAGAGAGAGAGAGAGAGAGAGTGAGTTGGGGAGGGGCAGAGGGAAAGGGAGACACAGAATCCGAAGCAGGCTCCAGGCTCTGGGTTGTCAGCACAGAGCCCGACGCGGGGCTCGAACCCACAAACCACGAGATCATGACCTGAGCTGAGGTTGGACGCTTAGCCGACTGAGCCACCCAGGCGCCCCAAGAGGAGATCGATTTTAAGAAACTAAAAAATAATAAAGCAGGTGTTACTTCAATACAATACAAATCATGTAAATGGTAAAGTTTGGGGAGCATTCTTTTGTTTGGGAAAGTGATATTTTATTTAGACAACACATATGTTTACTACAACTTGGAATGCGATGGGTGGTCAAGTAATTTATGTGCTGTTGACAATTATTTACTCAGGAAGATCCAGGTTCCCCAGTATCTTCTTGAATTTCTTGTGTGTGTGTGTGTGTGTGTGTGTGTGTGTGTGTGTATCTGTGTAATTTCCCTTTCAATGAGAAAGATCGTGTTTTAAGAAGCTTTATGAAATGGCCATGATGCGTTACAAATCTTTTTACAAAAAGGATTTCAATGAAAACAAAGCAAGTTTTCCTTTTTTTTTTTTTTAAAGCAAAGAGGTTTCTTTTTATAATCGAGACAATATATTCTTTTAAAATGGTATTTCTTGACATTTATAGCATTGGTGACAAGGTCATAATTTCCATCGTAATGAGATACCTTTTAATAATGCATAAGGCCTGATGCACGTCTTCTCACGGGGCCGCGTCACCGTGAGCGTTTCCCACCGATGCCCAGGAGACTCTGAGCGGGTCACCTTTGGACTCAGCAGGTCCTTTCGCCCATGGGTGCGCCCTGATCCGAGCTTCTCCGAACCGTGTCCGAGTAACCCCAAAGGCTTGCCGCTGAGAATTCTGTCCTTTTCTGCTTTCATTTCAGGAAATGGTTAACTGTGAATAAAGGCTCTTGGCGCATTCTCATGAGTTTTTAATGGTCATAGCTGAGAATGAGTAGGCGGTGAGAGGATTGGGTTTTGATTTTGGAACCGCTCTTGGGTTTTTTCCTCGTTTCTGGAGTAATGTCACACGCAGAAGCGTGGCTGCTGCTGAGAGAGACGTCATCGTGCATGTGTCTGGTTAGACAGGGCTGCACACCAGCGATAAGAACAGTGCACTCCAGACACGGCCTCCGAGGAGGCCGACTCGAGCCCCTCGCTGCTCCACGGCCCTGCGGGGTCTCTGCGGGTTCCCGCAGCAGGGGACTGGGGACACCCTTGGGACACTGTCCACTGCGCTTTCACCCAGCGCTGCAGCCAGGGATGGCGCTGTATGAGTAAATGTTCTTTAAAGCAGAGTGTTAATATTCTGCAGGTAGGAAAAATACAGCTTTCGCCTGGACCTTCCAAAGCATGAAGGGGCACCTGGGTGGCTCAGTCAGTTAAGCGACCGACTTTGGCTCAGGTCATGATCTCGTGGTTTGTGAGTTCGAGCCTGGCATCGGGCTCTGTGCTGACAGCTCGGAGCCTGGAGCCTGCTTCGAATTCTGTGTCTCCCTCTCTCTCTGCCCCTCCCTCCCTCCCTCTTTCTCTCTCAAAAATAAAATAAACATGAAAAAACTCTAAAAAAATTAAAAACATTAAAACTTACAGCTGAATGTGTTTTTTTATTTGATTTTATTTTTTTTATGTTTATTTTTGAGAGCGGGGAGGGGCAGAGAGAGAGAGATTGGATCTAAAGCCAGATGTGGGGCTCGAACTCACGAACCATGAGATCATCATGACCTAAGCCGAAGTTGGACACGCATAACCACCAACTGGGCCGCCCAGGCACCCCTAAACTTCCTGCCGAATTCATCGGGATAAAAGCACCGAGATGTTCTTAACGGTGGTAAGCAGAGCATGAGGTGTAGAAAGCACGAATCGACAGTGGGGAGATGGTGAGCATGCTGGAGACTTCAAACCCGTATGTATTGAATAATGGAGCAAAAGCCAATGCAACTGGAAACTGTAAACCCGTGTTCCATGCAGAGGTAGTGGAGCTCTAGGGGCGCCCGGGTGGCTCAGTCGGTTAAGCGTCCGGCTTCGACTCAGGTCATGATCTCACGGTCGTGGGCTCAAGCCCCGCGTCGGGCTCTGTGCTGACAGCTCGGAGCCTGGAGCCTGCTTCGGATTCTGTGTCTCCCTCTATCTCTGCCCCTCCCCTGCTCATGTCTGTTTCTCTCTGTCTCAATAATAAATAAACATAAATAAAAAAAAAAAAAGAAGTAGTGGAGTTCTAGATCTGGCAGACAGGTGGGTCCCCCCGAGGGAAACAGAGGCACGCACGGCTCCCCGCTGGCTGAGGGCGTGCCCCGCGCCGTCCTGTGATGAAGCGGCCATGGTGCTGTGTGACCTTCATTCTGCAGCGCTCCTGTCTCTGAGATCTCCGGCGGAGCTGGATTGGCCGTAAATTTTGCAAAATTGCTCTCGTCTCTCCCACCTGTGGTTTTACTTTCATGTTTGTTGGCTTTCAAAAGTGACTCATGAGAGGAAACCAATGTGCAAGCGTCTGCCTCGATTTATCAGCCTTTCCATACTCCTCTCATCGCTGGTGCTGTGTGGTCGGTACTATGTAGTACCAGGAAGTGACACAGCTGGATCACAAAATCCTTTTGTGTTTCCTTGTGGGTTTGTTAAATATTTCCAGTCTACCCGACTGCATACAACGTAGTGTGGTCTTTCCTATTTGTAGAAGCTCAGAGCACTACGGTGTCAAATACGTATTTTCTTCAACCATCGTTTTGGTTTCTTATTTATTTAGTTGGCTAGATGGTTTAGCCCTTGGAATCATGACTTGGTTTTGATTCCTGGAGGGCCTGCCCGCTCCTTACCAGAGATGGGGGAGGAGGTCTGTCTCATAGCTGTTCTGCCTTCTCCTCCCTCCTCCGTGGCCTTGGCTTTGCATGGCTGCCCTGTGGCTTTTCTGACGCAGTGATGGTTAACTTGAAGGCACACAGCTGCCGAATCTCTTTTGATGTTTCCTGCTTCACATGGTGATTACCTTTCTTACTTCTGTTTTGAGAAATTAAGCAAGAACTGCTCTGAAAGCAGCACTGTCTCACATGATTTATATTTGGGATAATGTAGCAACTATCTGGAAATAACCTCAGGTATTCTTAATTAAATTAGTCACAAACTTCAGGAAAGGACCCAAAGGTCGTTATTATCAGTGCAATGCCAAAAACCTATATGTAAGAGAAAACGAGTTTGATTCCCTTATTTGGGGTTTAAGTTAATTTGATCTACACATTGCTTTGGATAGTGGTGTAAAAACAAAGGAAAGCAGTATTTGTCTTTCCTATTCTGTGGATTTCTTTTTTTTTAATTTTTAAATGTTTTTCTTTATTTTTGAGACAGAGAGAGACAGAGCACGAGTGGGGGAGGGGCAGAGAGAGGGAGACACAGAATCTGAAGCAGGCTCCAGGCTCCAAGCTGTCAGCACAGAGCCCGGTGCGGGGCTCGAACTTGTGAACCACGGGATCATGACCTGGGCTGAAGTCGGACGCTCAACTGACTGAGCCACCCAGCGCCCCATATTCTGTGGGTTTCTATTCTTAGCTTGGACAGTACGTCCTAGGCACTTTTTAAAAAGTTGGCACACAGTGCCAAAAGCAATAAATTGCTGAGGCACTAATTTTTGACATTGACTTTAGCGCCTTTGACCTTAAACTAACTTTATTTACTCAGTTACTCTGTTAAACACCATGATATAATATATCATAGAGGAATATTATACTTTCCTGGAGGAATTATTCTTTGGGATGACTCCGAGACGGAACAACACTGTCACACAAGTATTTACATTTATCATGAGTATGGTTTTAAGCTCTTGCCCGAGGAACAAACATAAATAAAAATTTAAGTATTCCTTCTAGATATTCTGGGGGAGAAAAGGTGTCTACTTCAAAATTTCAGAGCAGAAGAAGTGCTCCAATATTTTGATAGTTTATAGTTTGAATCTTATATGTTTAAACCCACTCTGAAAACCCCCGTAGTCAGAGCCGGGCCTGGGTATCCTTCAGCTGATGATGAGGGTCCTTCCCTCTCCTCCGCACGGTAACCAGAGAGCTCATATTTTCCCAAGTGAGTTTGGCTGGTTCAGGGGTGTTTTCCATGGCCAAGCTGGGATGGTCATGAATGAAGGTGGGCCAGTTAAGGCCTCGACTTGAGAAGATCAGCAAGGGAAATCTGTGCCACCTTGTGTCACACCAAGCTCCACGCTATCTTGGGCTACTTTGTGAACTCCCGCACATCTTTATCACCACAGTGGGGGATGCTAACTTCCCAGGACCGGACCTAGAGCACCGAAGCATGAAGGTATCACAGGAGCATTTCAACGTATTTTGCATCTGTCTGTGTAATAAAATGTCAAGGCACCTGAACATACTTCTGTAGGACTTAGTTCTTTTTTAAACTTTTGTTTAAGAGAGAAAAAGAGAGCATGAGTGGGGGAGAGGTAGAGGGGGAGAAGGAGAGAGGGGAAGAGAGAAACACAGAGAGAGAGAGAATCTTAAGCAGGCTCTGCACTGGGCGTGGAGCCTGGCGTGGGACTTGATCCCATGGCCCTGGGGTCATGACCTGAGCCGAAATTAAGAGTTGGACACTCAATCCACTCAACCGACTGAGCCACCCAGGAGCCCCAAGACTCATTTCTTTTATTTCTACTAGCACGACCAACAATTTAAGGTATGTTAAGGAGTTCTTGCAGATCACTCTCAGAAATCAAGTCCCGTGAACGCCACAGAACCATTTCTGCCGTGGGCTTTCCTCTGTGAGTAACACTTTCGTAGGGCTCGCAAGCTGGTCTCCATGGAAACCAGACGGAGGCATGATTTACCTTAGCATGATACATTGGTAGAGTCAGATTTTTCCAGCTCCATTCTTAGTTATTTCGGAAATCCAGCAATGGAAATATCCTTGTTGCTGAGACGTATTTCCAATTAGGTACAAATATTATAATTACGCGAGTGATTAACCTCGATCTATCAATATTTTTGCTTCACTGTGGCATTAAAAGAACTGTCAGTTCAGTGGAAACATGATCTCATTTGCAGTTTGAGTTAAGATAAGGGGAAAAAATGTGGCTTCCCCGGGAGCGACAGGTGTTCTGTGGATAGACCTTGAACCCACAGTAATTATTCCAACTCATTTTACCATAAAGATTCTAGTTTACTTCTCTAGTGCTCCATTGAAACAACTGAGTGTAAGAACTCATTTTTATAGCAGAAGTAAGAAATCGGAGTGAGATCAATCTGCTAGGAATTACAGGAGTTGGTTTCTCAGATGGCCCACCTCATATGGAAAGCCAATTTCTGCCCTCAAGTCTAAAAACTACGTTTCTCAGTATTAAGAAAAGAACATGAGTTATATAGAAAGCTCAGTGGCTGAGCTCTCCAAGGACACTGAAATAATGAAAGAGGAGTGATTTTTTTTATATGACTTGGAGTCTTGAAAAAGGATACAATAATGCAAGGAGAATACAGAGGACTTAGGGTTTATGATGTGAGTTTTGAAAAGAAAAATCTGTCATTTTCTTTCTTCCACTTTTCCCCACATATTGATTACATTGTGTGGCTATTATTTTGGGGAGAAATGGCAGTTTTGGTTTTTTTTTTTTTTTGTTTTTTTTTTTTGTACCTGTCCACGGTCGATTGTCATTCTTCCTTGGAGCCTTGCTGGAAATCTCTCCTACAGGAGGAGGAGTGGGGTAGACCCTCTCCTGGCGGAAATTACATTTCCCCAGTTCTAAGAGTAACAGAAAGATTCATCTAACCACTATTGCATCATTACAGAATGGCCCGTCTGGCCTGAAATAGTGAGTTTTCATCCTGCCGGGAAGTGAACCCTTGAGGGTCGATGGTTTCTTGACAGGACTGTACCCCAGTTCTTGTGGGTTCCAGAGAAACGCTGAGGAGTGTCTAAGTAAGGCACTGCCAAGGTATAGCCCTGGACCACTGGAATAGGGCCAGAATTCCCAAGGTCATTTCCAATAATCAATTACCAAATTGAGATTTGTGGGCCGGGAGAAGTCCCATTTTGTTCATTTCCATAATTTTAGGAAAATCCATTTGGTTCCTTGTCCTGAATAAAAGCCCATTTTGGGGCGCCTGGGTGGCTCGATCGGTGAAGCAACCAACTCTTGATCTCGGTTCAGAGCATGATCTCACAGTTTGTGAGTTCGAGCCCCATGCCTGGCTCTGCCCTGACAGTGTGGAAGCTGCTTGGGATTCTGTTTCTCCATCTTTCTCTGCCCCTCCCTTCTTGCACACACACACGTGCACTCTCTCTCTCTCTCTCTCTCAAAATAAATAAATAAACTGAAAAACAAAAGAAGAAAAGAAAAGCCCAACTTACCTGTGTGCAGGCAGAGTAGTGTATTTTCCTCGACAGAAGAGCACAGACTATCTATCTAGCTAGTTTTCTTTTCATGAATTGTATATTGATTTATATTTTAATGAAACTTTGGCCGGTCTGCTAAATGTGAGTTTCCCCGAGACAAGATGTTAATCTGTATTTAATGCATGTATCATAAGGTTAAATCTGGCATGAAAGGCAATTGAGATCACCGCTGTTCTTGGTTCAGTGCTTTGCGGAAAAGAGCAGGAGAACAAATCTAATTTTACAAGGAAATTGCTGAAAGAATTGATGTAATAGAATGGATATAATAGAGCAAGGTATTTAAAATTTGCATGCTCAGGTGGGTAATAAGCACTGAGAAATTATCTCTGGCCACTGAAAAAGGACCATTTGTTACAAAGACACCACTGTTTTTTGATAGCCGTGAGTCAGCTTATTAACTTTGCCTTTTTTCAACTTGATTTTTTACTATTAAGGTGACTTTACTCCAAGCATATTTTATTTTTAAGGATTCAAACAAAACATATGTGTGCATGCATGCATTTGAATATACAAACTTTCTCTCTAGATTACACACGATTTAATCATAATTTAATCACATGTGTGTTTATTTAGGGACAATAAATGCAAATATATCATTTTATTATAAATAAAAATTAATTGGAAAGGGAGCACATTGCCATCCGTGGAATTTCTTTTTGCATTTTAATTTTTTTATTGTTTATTTTTGAGAGACAGAGAGAGACAGAGCACAAGCAGGGGACGGGCAAAGGGAGAGGGAGACACAGAATCCGAAGCAGGCTCCAGGCTCTGAGCTGTCACCACAAGGCCCAATGCGGGGCTCAGACCCACGAACCGTGAGATCATGAACTGAGTCAAAGCTGAACGCTTACCCGACTGAGCCACCCAGGCGCCCCTCTTTTTACATTTTAAAATGTATATTTTTGTGTGTGTTTGTGTTTTTGAAGGGAAAGGAGGAGCTGAACGTCATTTCCAAATGACTTAAAAGTGCTGCACATTTCTGATCCCTGTGCCAGTGCGGATCCGCAGGTTCAGTTTGCTAGCTGTGTGCCTCGGGCAAGCAAAGTCTCGGGGAGCAAACCTGCGCTTGGGCTGAGAGGGTGGCTGTACGTCCCCCAACATGCTGGCTACCCCTGCAAACAGGCTCCGTGCTGCAGTGATTTTGGTCCCAAACAAGCATCAGGGTAACCCAGGACCTGGGGAGCCTTTGGGATTATAGGCTGACGTGTGGTGAAAGAAAGCTGTGAACCAACGTTCCCATGGCCCAGAGGCATCATGAGCTGGCCCGTGCTGAGGGGGCTGCCCTTGGAGTTTTCTGGGCAGACAGAAAAGCAAGAGAGATCAGGCTGATTAAATATTACAGACAACTAAATATCTACTGTTCCTCTGAGAAGTATTTGGGATGTAAAAGAACATTTTCAGAAAGATGTGCTATTTTAAAACAGGTAGGGCAAATCAAACATCAAGAAATACAATAAATTCATTTCTAACTGAGAGACGTCTCAATGGTTAATGCACAAAAGGGATTTTTGGTCATGCCCCCAACTCGCGCCACCAAAGTTCACCCACAAGATAGCTTTTTAATAACAAGATCCCATTTCCAAGAACAATCTTCGTCGATAATAAAGGAATTTTTATGAATTTAGTTGGTGACCCTGACATTTTACACTAACAAGGGAGCACATATAGTGATTTCATTAGTGGATGACTCTTTCTTGAAGCTCAAAGGTTAGAATTCTCTTTGAGGATTAGAAGTTTCTGGATACTGTGAGTCCTACATATAGGGTTGTGGGTCACAGCCTGTCCCCACATGAGGCATTTGAAAAAGAAAAATGCCAAGCTGCCTGGGTTTCTCACAAAAGGGAAGACAGTGATGTCAGGGATACCGCATGCGGTGAATTTTAAGGGTTGACCAGTTGATCTGTGGGGATGGGGGGCGTATTTCAGAAACTGGGGATAGCTCGGAAGATGGTTGAAACATAGGATCGGCGAGGAGGAATGGGGGCTGGATGCAATGTTCAGGCTGGTGGGTGTGGGCTCAGGGCAGGAAGCTGGTGCTGAGCATAGGTGGTGGCCTTTGGCCTCTGTTCGGAGGGTGCCCCCGCCCCTTTGCAGACATTAGATGCTCACTCTTTGGAGTTGAGAAATCAGGGACGGCAGGTTTTACGTTCCGGCTATGTCAATAACAAGCCCCATCGATTATCAGGCAGTACAGCTGTGGAAAGCAGGTTTTAATGCGGGGGAGCATTCCAGTGGGGTGCAGAGGCAGAGTCCTATGTAGGAGGATCAGCCCCGTGGAGGGCCCCACAGTGTGCAGGGGGTGGAGGGTGACTGGAAAGTTCTAGCAACGTAGGTGGCGAAATTGACCTCTTTTTCTAAGTGTCTCGGAGGAAGAGGAAACAATGCTGTGTGTCATGGATGGAATTGTGTCCCCTCCAAATTCAGACGCTGGATTCCTAAGCCTCATTACCCTAGAATGTGACCTTATTTGGAAATAGGGTCCTTAACCAGTAATTGGTTAAGATGAGATCACATCGCAGTAGGGTGGGTCTCTAAGCCAGTATGACTGGTGTCCTTGTACGGAGGAGAAACTTGGACACCGACACATGTCTGCAGACAGAGATGGGGTGAAGCTTCTATGAGCCAAGGAATACCAAAGATTGCCAGGAAACCACCAGAGGCTGGGAGAGAGGTATGGACCAGATGTCCCCCACGACCACAGAAGGAGCCAGCCCGCTGTCAAATGTGGTAAAGTTTGAGCAAGCGCTATTTTGAATTTCATAAGCTGAGATGTGTGTATAAAGACAAAGGGATAGTGGATGGCTGATTTAAAATCTCTGCAGAAGTCAATTGTTTAATGGTGGCAAATTCAAAATGTGTCTTGAGTAGTTGATTGTAGATTTGTCCATATTTCTGCATCGAGTGTTGCTTTCAACGGCTCTTACCAGCGAAAGTACACAACAGCCAGTTTTCAAGAGGCTTCTGCAGGGCATCATTTCATGTCACCAGAGGAAACTCCACGAATAGATCTCATGCAACAGGGTACTCAGGCAGAGCGGGCCACAGCCTGCCTCCTCACTGCAGTCAGAAACCTCAAAATCGAAAAACCCCAGAACTTCTTTAGGTCCGTGTAATCTGGCTTGGCAAACAGCCTCTTTTCTGTGAAACATTAATGTCTTAATGGAAAATATTCTTCTCTTAGACATGGTTGTTAACACACTAAATATGACCTCGTTAATATTCATGCGCATCTGTAAAAACACGGTCCCCCTTTGTCCATGAAACAACCTGAGGTCTTTTTCTCTTTTAAGAGGAGGAGGAGGAGGAGGAAGAAGAAGAGGAGGAAGAAGAGGGGCAGTGGGGGAGGCGGAGGGGGAGGGGAGGAAATCTGAGGGTTTGAGTTTGGAAATGAAGGAGGACAGGGAGGCAGGAGAGTCTGGAGGGATTCAAGTCCTCCCTCTCGGTGAGGTTTGAAAGAAGCTGAAATCAAAGAGGGTGCTGTCATTACTCGTCCTGACACAGGATCAGATAAAGCCGGAGCCCACCCCCTGCTTGCAGGCACCTTGCTGAAATGTCCTGCAGGTCAGAAGGGAGTAATCAGGAAACCTGTCCGGGGAACCAGCCAGTTAACTGCATAGATAGTGATTTTGATCTGAGAAGAGAGATGAAGGCGGAAGAGGTAAGAGGTTAAAATCACTCTGGTTCCCTCAGTGTTCCTTAAATCTAGAATAAGATAAGGATGAACTGAAGACTGAAGAAACGAGCCTCCTCTATCATTCTGTTAAATAGAAGGGGACAGAGATCTGGATCGTGATGTCTGCAAAAGGGAAAGTGCGAACTTTGTTCTTTTTTGCTGAACGTGCTGTTGTATTAATAGCAACCTAGTCCTTACAGGTTCCTCCTAAAATATCGGTGGGGAAACATCTGGAGCAGGTATAGCCGTTACTAGGGCACCTTTCATCAGGTAAATGAGCAAAAGTGTTGTGAAGGACTTTGTCTTCATCCATTCAGGCTGCTCTAACAAAATACTACAGACTGGGGGCTTGTAAGCGACGAGAAACTATTTCTGACAGTTCTGGGGGCTGGAAGCCTGAGGTCTAGGTGTGACCAATCCAGTGTCTGGTGAGGACCCGATTCCTGGTTCACAGAACCAGACGCTGTCTTCTTCCAGTGTCCTCACCAGGTGAGATGGTGGCGGGAGCGCGCTCTCCGGGGTCTTTTATAAAGGCACTGATTCCATTCTTGAGAGCTCCACCTCCTGATCGAATCACCTCCCAAAGGTCTCGTCTCCCGGGAACATGCCATTGAGGGGCAGGATTTCAACACATGAATTTTGGGAGGATGCAAACAGGCAGTAGCACACCGGGAAGACAAGATCACATACTGAAACACACGGATGCATGTCATGTCCCCCCCCCCCCCCCCCCGATTGGGGGAAGATCATAGAAAAGGAAATTTATGGGGCGGATCCTGAAGGAGTTGTAATTCAGAGAAGCAAATAACTTTCGAGAGGCAAGGTGGTTTTGTGGATATTCTGGAAAATGGCTTTAAACAGGAATCCGCTGCTCTGCCCAAAGCTCAAAACACCGAAAAGCAAACCCTGAAAAACAAAGTTCCTGTTCAGTGAAAATAGCTGAGGCAACAATCACCAGGCCTTCCTTTTCTTACAGAAATGTGGTAAAGGCACACGTTGCAAACTCGCTTTATTACTCTACATTTAATATCCCTTATTTGTTTAGCGATTCTTTCAAAGTCCAAATGGAAGTCCAAAGTCCACCCCCACCCCTTTTTCTGTGACTCAAATAACTTGTTTCAGGAAATTGCTTGTATAGGTTTTCAAATGTTTTGTGATGAGTTTGCCAGGTCCCTCCCAGCATGGAGCTGTTGCCCTAAACCCTGAATTTACCTTTATACGCACTTGAGAAACTGTCTTAGCCAGGGCTCCCGGCCAGTTCTGCCCAGTCCATGTCAACTGAAGCTTAGGGAAACTTCTGAGCCTCCCTTGGTTTCCCAGATCTTTCTTCCTCCCCCGATAGCTGTTGCTTGCGAATCTGCAATGAGGACTACCACTTGGCTTGTTGTTCCTCAGGGTCCGATGGTCCCTTGTGCTGGGCGAGAGGGAGGGTTGCAGAATCCTGACGAGGCCCCTTAGCTCTCCGGAACCCCGGCTTATGCCTCCGTTTTCCTCCTTCCCACTGACCTTTCCATCACACAAAGCTCTTGAAAACAGGAATGATAATAGGATGATAATAATATATGAGAGTTCAGGAGGTACAGTTCCTGAACAATTTATTTATGTACTTAAATAAACTAACATCTATACAGTTCTCAGACACTTCTTCTTTTTTTTAATGTTTATTTAGTTTTGAGAGAGGGGGAGAGAACGCAAGCAGGGGAGGGGAAGAGACAGAGAGGGAGACACAGAATCTGAAGCAGGTTTCAGGCTCTGAGCTGTCAGCACAGAGCCCGATGCGGATCTTGAACTCACGAACCACGAGATCATGACCTGAGCCGAAGCCGCTGTTCGACCGACTGAGCCACCCCGGCTCCCTCATGAACAACTGAAATTAAAGGACAGAGCCTGGGAGGAAGGAGAGGCTTCTTCGTGTAAATATGAGGCGCGGGAGCCCAGGGACAACGGAAATGTCCCACGTTACTAGAACAATGGCACCGGAGAAGCTCAAACCACCCGCATGCGTGCACGGGTGGCGGTGTGCGGGGGCCCGGAGAGGACCCAAGGAGACATTCACAGTTGTGGTGGGTTGTTCACTGTGCAGGCAAGAATGTTCAGGAAAATAAGAGTCCCCCACCCCCCCAATGGTTTCTTACCTCTTTAATTATTACAGTCTTTGTAAGGTGGTGGAAGCACGTGCCTTCTCTGACAAGGTTAAAGTTGTGAATTTCAGGGCTGGGGAAACGTAACCTTTTTTCTCAGCCTTTAAACAAGGTAGCAGTGCGGGGTCACACTGTGTTAGCATTTGCCTTTAAAATAAAATTAGGCATGTGGGTGTTGGAAGCAAGATGCTGTTGGGCAGGTATGATTTAATACATATTTTTCACGGAGTGAAGGGAGAAGAGGTTGGTTGAAGATGCTGGGTAAAGGATCGCTGCCGCCCTTTTCTAGAGGGACCTCATAATTTATTTCCAAACTTGTTCGTCGTTTAAGACATTTTTTTTCAGTTTATTTATTTTGAGAGAGAGAGTGAGCAAGCAGGAGAGGGACAGAGAGAGAGAGGGAGAGAGAGAATCCCAAGCAGACACCACGCTGTCAGCATAGAGCCCAGCGCGGGACTTAATCTCATGACCCTGAGATCATGCCTGAGCTGAAATCAAGAGTCGAATGCTTAACCAACTGTGCCACCCAGGCGTCCCCCTCGAAACATTTTATTTTCAAATAATTTCAAATGTATGGAAAATTTACCAAAAAAGGTATGGGGGGCTCCCTTACTCCCTGTTCTTGGTGTGGTGGGATGAATCATAGAGCCTGAAGGCATTCAGGCTCTGCTTCCTGGGACCTGAGAGTGTCAAGTTGTGGGGCAGGAAGAGCCCCTGCAGATGGGATTACTTTAGGATTTTGCATGGAGGGGGTGATCCTTGATGGCCCAAGTGGGTCCTTACTGTTTTTGGAAATGTCCTTACAAGAGGGAGGGCAAGGGAGACTGGACTCTAAAGGGAAGCTGACGAAAGAAAGCAAGCCCGACCTGAGTGATGTACTTTGAAGCCCGAGGAAGGGGCCACGAGCCAAGGAGAGGGCCAGGGAATCTCCCCTCCCCCCGCCAGGGTGCCCTGTCGCCCCCTGACTTCAGCTCACTGAGACTGACCTTACACTTGTGGCCTCCAGGACCTTAAGAGGATACATTTGCGTTGTTTCAAACCACTAAATTTGTGGTAATTGGTCACAGCTGCCATAGGAAACTACTCAACCCAGATTCGCTTATTCTTTTTTTTTTTTAATTTTTTTTTAATGTTTAGTATTTTTGAGAGAGAGACAGAGACAGAAAGCAAGGAGAGGAGAGGCAGAGAGAGAGGGAGACACAGAATCTGAAGCAGGCTCCAGGCTCTGAGCTGTCAGCACAGAGCCCGATGCAGGGCTCGAACCCACAGACCACAAGATCATGACCTGACTGAAGTTGGCCGCCCAACCAACTGAGCCACCCAGGCGCCCCCAGATTCGCTTATTCTTAACATGTTACCTTATTCGCTTTTCTGTTCTCTCAGTCTTTCTCTTATGTGCATAGATGCTTTGTTATGGGTGGTGGTTTGCCTGTGAATCATCTGAGAGTAGTGACCCGGCACATTTTCTGTAGTAAAAGGGGACAAGACAAGAAGTCAGTCCAGGGCTGCTCTGGGAAAACCAGCTTCGTCCACCAACACACTTCATGATTTTCTACTGCCCTGGCCGGTGGAGACGTTGTCTTGCTGTGTGAACCTGTACTTCGGGAGGATGCTTTCTGTGCCTTCTCGTGGGCTCTGCACAAACACACGCTTCTAGGCAGTCTGCACCGGGAAGTCCCTGCCCCCGACCCTGGGTCACTGTCACCTCCGAGTCTTCCTGGGCACGCTAGCTCCTTTGGACTGCGGAACCTCACGCACACCCGTACCTGCCTGTCCACTTACCTGGCGAACTCCTACTCATCAGCAGCCTTAACCTGCACATCATCCCCCTGGGAAAGCCTTCCTCGGTACCCCAGTTTTCCACCACCTGCCCCCGCCCGCATACTAGTTTGGAGTTCTGATGGATGCATTCACGTTACCTCGTGCTTTTCTGTGTAACACGTATCATTATTATAATTACTTAATCGTGTGTGTATGTAGCATGCTGGTGAGATTCAAGTTCAAAAAAAAAATTGCCTATCTCCTAAACATCTGGGCGTAGGCAGCAGGTCACCATGAAGCGGATCTTCCCAATTATGAAAAAAAAAAAAAGTGGTTAGACTTCCTGCCTTTGGCCATGTGGGGGTGATGCGAATCCCTCCCGGCTTGGGTATGTGAGGGGGTGCCGGACCACTGAATCATCTTCTCATATTTCTTTTTCCCTCTGTCTTAGCAAAGGCTGCACTTCCCTTCGGCATCACCAATGCCTGGGAAAGGAGGCAGGGGTTTTCATTGGGAGCACAAAGGTCTTTGGGAGAGGAGGAATTGCGATAGCCCCCTTTTCAGGGTGGGCGAAGGCAGGGAGGGCACAGTACCTGGGCAAGCCTGCCGGGGGAGGAGATACTGAGCTGGCATGATTTTGCAAAACTCTCAGCAACCATTTTGCCTGAAGCTGGAGCCGCCCACGTGCCCAAGCATCTGGACCTGGACTGGGTGTTTGGGAACAATGAGGGCGTGCGTGAGTGTGACATAAGTTAAGAGGCTCTCAGGATCCTGGGCCCGCCTGCAGGATTTGGTGCCTGAGAGCACATGGGGATGCTTGTGTGCTGGATTGCAAAGTGTCAGCATTATGGTATATTTGTACCCCCATCGAGTGAAACTGGATCACACTAGACAGTTGTGATCCTGTCTGCTTTTCCCGACAGAGTGAAAATACCTTGAGGGCCGTGCCATGGCTACTTATCCGGGGCATCTGGTAGACCTAGCACTGCCTGGGTTGATGGTTTGTGTAACGAACGGATGAAATGACACCAAATCAAGAATATCCACTCAAGAGGCCCCTGGGTGGCTCAGTCGGTTGGGTTGGGTGTCCCACTTCGGCTCAGGTCACGATCTCACGGTTCATGAGTTTGAGCCCCTACACTGGACTCCCTACCAACAGCACAGAGGCTGCTTTAGATCCTCTGTCCCCTTCTCTGTCTGCCCCTCTCCTGCTTGCATGCTCTCTCTCTCTCAAAAATAAACATAAAAAAAAAAAAAGAATATCCACTCAAATATCAACTTCTCCATAGACCTTCACAACCAACCTCACTCTCTCCATTCGGTTTGGTAAATGCAGAGAAGCTCTGTGTTATCTATCAATCTATGTATCTGTGTGTATGTATATGAGTAGTGCATGCATGTATAGTATCTATTTCCAGGATTATTTTATTTTAGTTGTTTGTGGTTTTTAAAAATATTTATTTATTTATTTTGAGAGAGAGGAGGGCGGGGCAGAGAGAGAGGGAGAGAGAATCCCAAGCAGGCTCTGCACTATCAGCACACAGCCTGACGCTGGGCTCAATCCCATGAACTGTGAGATCACGACCTTAGCCGAAACCAAGAGTCCAACACCTGACCAAGTGAGCCACCCAGGCGCCCCTATTTCCTTCTTTAAAGTTTTCTGTATTTTCTGATTTTGGAAAGGCAATGGGCATCTATTAATTCTAAAATTATTTTTTAAATTAAAAAATACATATATTTTAGAGAGAGAGCACGTGAGCAGGGTAAAGGGGCAGAGGGAGCGAGAGACACTTTTTTAAAAAGTTTATATTTATTTTGAGAGAGAGAGAGAGAAAGAGAGAGAGAGAGAGAGAGAGAGAGAGCGAGCATGTGCAGGGAAGGGCCAGAGAGAGAGAATCTCAAGCAGGCTCAGCACAGAGCCCAGTTCGGGGCTCGAACCCATGAACCATGAGATCATGACCTGAACCGAAGTGAGGCGCTTAACCGACTGAGCCACCCAGGTGCCCCCAGTATTATTATAAAATTCTGCATATTATATTTGACTATTTTTCCTCTAATTGACCTACTATTTCTCTATCAGTTCTTCGGTGGGACCATAATGTTCTTTCTTAAAGATGCACAACATTTTCAAGTAAAAAACTTTCCTCTTTTGAAGTTCCCAACCTCACTTCCCACCCTCGGGACAGTAGCTGTATTCTTAGTGTCCTTTAAGAAAATACCGTAAAATCTGAAGTTCCGAAGCGTTTGTCGTTCATCAGCCTCTTCTCTATGTTTTCCCAGAGGAACGCCTACATGCTTCTCTGCCCTCAAGCTGGTCTCTGCATGAGAAGACGAGGTGTCATTTTCCGGGATGTAATGCGGGTGCCTGGGAGGCACCCTCTCCACCCCAACACCTTCCCTCTAGTTGGAAGAAAAGGTTCCTTTTACAACTGGGAGAGGAAAAGTCCTTAGCTTGAATTCACTTTCTGCAGTCTATGCCTGGTGTGGGGTTCTGGGTTTCAAGTCGGTAGTGGGGGCACATTGAGAGAATGACCCTCCCAGGAACCAAATAGCAAAGTCCCCTGGGGAGGGAAGAAATGCGCTGACAAAGGGAACCTGGAGGTGCCAGAGTTCACCAAGTTCACGGTTTTGTCCGGGGCTCAGGTCGGTCCCCCTTCTCTGAATGCTTTTACAACTGTTTTTGGCTGACCTGACTCAGGAGTTTGCATAAAATAGGCTTATTTAATAGGAACTGACCTTGATCTTTTTCCAGGCCCACAATGGAAATTTTCAATAGGAGAAAGTCTGTTTAATAAATGCATTTTGTAAACATTAAATCGAATTTACCCAAAGTGTCTTTACTTTCATGCTGCTTTGCACAAAGCAAAGCATTTCCATCTGGGGAAAGCCACAATTTTCGGGGATGGGAGTGAATTTCTTCTATTTTATTCTCAGGAAAGTCTGTGAAATCACCAACCTCTGGTGCTTTTGACCAGAAAAATGAAACTTCGTGAGGTGATGGGGCCGTCGGGGGGCCACTCGTGATGAATCAACAGCAGTTTCTGCATGACCGTTCAATTTTTAATGCTGTGAACTGACTTTTTTAGCCAGAGAGCACCTACTGGAAAGCACTGGACCCTGCGGTGTGTTAATTACCTAAAGGCCATGTTCCACCCCTTGTGATGCATTTCATTCTGCAGGTGCGTCTTTAGCCATGAGGGAGTTGTCTGGGGGTGGGTTGCATTTCTTTAATAGGGCAAGATACATATCCGACGTGGGAAGGACCATGATTCCTCATGATTCCTCATCCAGGGAGCACGGCCTCTTCCAAGGAGAAACCCCAAATCAAAAGATCCCCAAACACTAGTTGTAGGTGGGGCTAACATGATGAGGCGTCACTCTTGCGTCTAATTCGCACTGCGTATTAGTAGAGGGATTCTTTCGGAGCTCCAGTAATTCCGAGCAATTCTCTCAGGCTTAATTTGTTTTCCCAGTGACAGGAAAATATTCACATCCGTATCCAAAGTCACAAATTGAATCCAGAAATGTACTGAAGCCTGAGGAAAGTGCCCCGTGGTAATAGCCACTCCTCCAAACTGTGGAAAAGCCGAAAATCGCTTTAGCACATGGAAGGCAACAGTTTTGTGTTGTTGGAGGCAAGAGTTTTGTTCCTCTCCATTCCCATTTGTCTCTGGGACCTACATACATGGCCCCCCCGAAATTGTGGGGGACCCACAAGAATATGAGAGCAAGCAAGGTCCCCGGCCCACCCCGTCGCTCTGGCCCAGTGCCGTCAGGTTTGCCTGAGGAAACCGAGAGGTGGGATGTTCCGGGGGAAGAATGCAGTCCCAGCTCTCTGGTGTCTGTCAAGGGTTTAAGAGTGTGATTATGTGTCTCAGGTACATACAGCGATTTGCTTCTGATCCAAAGTCAGCCAACCCTGAGCTGACCAGCAATCTACGAGTTGGCCTCGCTTTAGGACTCTGACCCAAGGGGTGACTGAAAACCTGACCCTTGGGGCACCTGGGTGGCTCACTTGGTTAAGTGTCCAGCTCTGGGTTTCGGCTCAGGTCATGATCTGGGTTCGTGAGTTCAAGCCCTGCACGGGGCTTTGGGCTGACGGTGCAGAGCCTGCTTGGGATTCTCTCTCCTGCTCTCTGCCTCTCTCTCTCTCTCTCTCTCTCTCTCTCTCTCTCTCTCTCTCAAAATAACAGGAAAACAACAACAACAACAACAACAACAACAACAAAAACCTTGCTCAAAGACCGTGGATGGAGACCCACTGAGAGGGACACGGATTTTTGAGACGTAAGAAACACACAGACAGCCGCAGCTTCTGTGAGTCCTGGTTACGTGGCTGTGGGATCGCTTTTCCTCAAAAACACTTTTTAGCCTTTCTGTGTGTTTTAATGCTCTGTAGCTGCAGATCTGTCCATCTTAAAGTTGAGTGGTTGACAGCACATGGTGGGTTAGGAATTCGGGCAGGGCTCACGTATCGTCAGTGGGGCTCACTTATTCCTCCGCGTGGCAGACTGGAAGGTTCACACAGTCTTCGTTCACATGTCTGGCTCCATGGTGCCCCTTTCTCTCCATATAAACCAGCTTGAGCTTTTCACCACTTGCCGCCGTGGGAGAAGTCAGCCTTCCTGCATGGAGATGGGCTTCCAAGAAGCAGGCTGGAGAAAGCTGGGAGGCGAGGCTTGGCATGGGCACAGCATCACTTTTGCCACATTTTGTTGCTCATGGCACTGTTTAAGAGCCAGCTGAAATACAAGGGAGAGGGACAAGGTCTTCCGTCTGGCATGAGGAGTAGCGTGTGCTGCCAGAGGAGTGGAGACTGGGTGGCGGCCATGGTGGGAGACTGTTTGCTGGGCACTGCATGGCCATGCCCCACCCCCACTCACACGTTTGTGCCCTTGCCCCTGACGTGATGCTACTTGGACGTGGGGCCTTTGGGAGGTGATTACCGTCAGATGAGGTTATGAGTCGGGTCCTTGTGATGGCATTAGTGGCCTTATAGAAAGAGAAGAGATGCAAGATCTCTGTCTCCCTGCCATGTGAGGCCACGGCAGCAAAATGGCCACCTGCAAACAAGGAATTGAATTCGCCAGACTCGATTCTGCCAGCAGCTGATCTTGGACTCGCAGCCTCCAGGACTCTGAGGAATAAATGTTGGTCGTTGACACCCCTGACTATGGTATTTTGTTATAGCAGCCCAAATGGACTAAGACACTACATGCTGTATTCACGCCATAATAAGCCTCCCGGCCCCTGGTCTCCTGAGCACATCCTGTTTCTTGCAAATTGGCAGAGCGGATCTGTCTCTTCCACTTCCCTTAGCTGGTAACGGTTCCTCGCGGCCAACACCTCTTTGGGGAGCCCTAATACGTACAAGGATTTGCGAGGAGAGGATGAAACCTACAAACACTGCTGGCCAGAGGAAGTCATGCTCTAGTTGGGAAAGCAGGAGGACAACGATTTAAAAAAATAATGATCCTTCTAGAAGGAAGGCTGAATGCATGTTGGGATGAACAGAGGATGAGGCTACTTTGAGAAGAATTTACGCAGGGGATGTCGACATGCTTCTCTCATATGTAGTAGGGAAAGGTCTTTCTGAATCATTTCTGAAGAGACGGAATTTAATGGAGTGAGGAGCTAGGACTCCCTGCCTTTGAGGCTGAAAGTACAACTTTCATAGACTCACTTACTCATCCTTTCAGATAGCGAATGGCACGGAGGATGCTGCTCGATGGACGCGGTCCCTGGTAGTGAGGATGCGGAGTGAGTGACACAAGATGGAGGAGAAGGTCCTTCCTCAGAGGGATCGCATCTGACATTTGGGAGGAGGGCCCCTTCCTTCCTGGTTCCGGCCTCAGCTCAGTCAGTGGAAAGTCCATACGCTTCTTCTTTCTCTTCCTTCCCTCCTGCTTTTGCAGCCTCCTCAGATGCACAGGCTCACAGCACAGAGAGCCTGTGCCACCCCAGGGGGTGGGGGCAGAAGACAGCTGTGACAGCAACCCCCCCCAGGGTCCCCTCTCTCACCCCCGGGGCTCACTTGTCACCAGCTACTTCCAGCTGAAATGCATGGTGCCTCTCAGCAGGTAGTTACGCTGACTTTCCTGGAGGGTGAGGGCTTTTGGTGGGGTTTGTTTTTGTTTGCAGACTGGCTCCCTTCTGGTGGCCATATGTAGCCCCTCGGTCTTCCCATAAGCCACCCTCGCGACAAGGCAGGGCCCTTCATATCTTTTTAGTTTTTTGTAGATGGACTAATCTGAAACTAAGATATGTTTTGTTCATCATGTTAGGAAGATGGGACTCCCAAGTCAGGTTAATCTACTATTGCATTTTCCTGCCATTCACGTACTCAGGGAGAGTCTTTTCTGCCCCTGAACTTTTCAACATTTCAGTCTACGCCTGGGGCCCTAAGTTGGGGGGTGGGACTGGGTTCCTTTCACCTCTTCTATCAATCATTTTTTGCTCCCTATGCAAACACACTTTTGTCATTGTTCCAAAAATAGGTGCTTCCAAGGAGCCTGGTAACTTGTTCTCTATAGCTGTTTTTACTTGTAGCAGCAATTACAGGACGTGCCCACCATTTTTCAGTGCTGTAATATGGTTCTCTCTTGGATATAAACAACTCACCTTTTGGCCTTGTAGTTTACTCGCTGGGGAGCATGATTATTTTTTTTATTGCCTTGTAAAGTAGCTTGCCTGTCACATTCTAGCTTAATTGGGAACACAAAATAATAAATAATTTAAAATAGGAATCTTGCTGTCTGTGCAGGGAGGTGAGTAAAACATGGCCCAGATTAGGTCCCTCTGGTGTCGCTCCAGGGTTTTAGGACTGTGGTGCTTTAAATAAAATTTGCACCGAGAATGCCTCTGAATCTTTTCTGACGTTGTTCTGTCTCTAATTCCCCAGTAGAAAAAGATCACCTGGTTTTGTTTTCCCATCTGCAGGTTGAGAATTTCTTGTCGTCAAATATATTCAGGGGAAAGGATCTTAATACCTGTCCTCTGTAGCTCCGTGGTCTTGTCTCTAGAACAGGTGATGCTAATAGCACCAACATCACAGGGCCACTGGAGCCCATTCTGGCAAAGAGTAAAGACCGATCAACTATCAGGAATAAAGTCAAGTGCTTTCTTCCAAACTGGACCTTTAGACACAAACAGACCGACTTGCGTCCCTGAAAAAAAAATGAGTTTGGCCATTTAAAGGGCTGACCTCTGGGGAAAGAAGGCAGAGCCTGGGGTAGGATGGGCCCCCTTTTCCTTGTTTCCCTGTGATGCTTAGTTTGAGGCGTCTGCTTGGCTGGGCTGCGATACCGAGTTGTCTGACCAAACACCACTCTAGATGTTGCGTGTGAATGCATCTTCCAGATGTGATAACACTTGCGATCAGATGACTTCAAGTAAAGCAGTGGTCCCCTTACTCTGAGCCTCATCCCGTCAGCGGAAGGCCTAGGAACCAACACTGAGGTTCCCAGGGGAAGGAATTTCGCCTCAAGCCCACAGCGCCGAGATCCTGCCTGAATGTCCGACCAGCCAGCCTGACCTACAGACTATAGACTTGCCAGTCTCATGATCACATGAGCCAGTTCTTTAAAATCACTCTGTCTCTCTCTATAGATATGTGTACCATTGCTTCCAGTTTTTTGAAGAACCCTGACTAATACACTGGGCTCTTGTGCTCTTTGAATTGATCTTTAACCAAAGCCCTGTATTATTTTCATAAATAAAAAAAACTAGTGGATATCAGGGTGCAGATAGATATGGGGCAAACCCTTGGATGCGTCTTCATTCAACACCTGAGCCATACGGGCATGGAGACTGTGTGCCCCAGATTCACTTCAGGAGTCCGTGGTTGGGAGTGGGGGGGTAAGGGTGAGGGTGCTTCTGGGATGGGCAGGTGCTAACTAGACTCCAATTCCTACAGTGGAAGTCAGCTTCCACATAGCTTCAGTTGTCAAGATGTGAAATGCTGTTTTGTGACAACTGGGGACCTATCGTGGATCATCAGGAAGTCATTGAGTTGTTCGAGGGGAATGTGTAGTATTTTTGATACAAGCACTTAACCTTTTGAAGTGTGGGGATAGTTTGGGGACTACCAAGTGACTATTTATTCCTGAGTGGCAGAGAAAGGGGAAATCTAGCCATTTAACTAACTGTAACCGTAACTTTCCTGAGCCTCATTCCTTCCTGAAAATGAGAACGTTGGAAGTAAATGATCTCGTAGCTTCATTGTCTAGTTCCACAGAGTGACAAGTTCCCATGGATGCAGTACTACCCTGTCCAGCTGTCTCTCACACTCTCTGCCTGTGAGCGCACTCCCGTGACCCGTTATGCTGAGAACCAGGCAGCGGACCCAGCCCTGGATTGCCTCACTGCTTGGGCTGGGGAGCAGTGGATGAGGTGGTTTGGCTGGGATTGGTTAGAAGGTCCAGGGACGAGGTGGGAAACCAGAAACAGCCTTGTGGTCAGGGACTCGGGAAAATGCCAAGAAGTTGGGCATGCAAAGTAACGATTGGGAGAGCTGCATGAGGGAGGAACGTGGATTTCCGTACATCAAATGGCAACATTGCCCACAATTCGTGGACTGGACCTTTATCTGATGTGAACTGCTAACTGATGCCCTTAGGTTGGAGAGGTGCTTACTCCTACTCAGCTGCTGCTTTGTGCCAAGCACTCAGCACAGGTTATGGGTTATCTGGTTTAATCTTCACAACAAACCCATGAGGTTGGCATTCTTTTCCTAACTTTTTTTCCAGTTTATTTTATTTATCTTGAGAGAGAGGTGAGGGAGGGGCACAAAGAAAGGAAGAGAGAGAATCCCAAGCACACTCCTCGCTGCCAGCACAGAGCCTGACGAGGGGCTTGAACTCATGAACCGTGAGATCATGACCTGAGCTGAAATCAGAGATGGATGCTTAACCGACGGAGCCACCCAGCCGCCCCTTATTTTCCTAATTTTTACAAGTGATGATAATGAGGCTCAGATCATGAAATAGCTTTCCCAGGATCAGAGAGCAGAGTATTCAACTGGGAAGTAGTGGAGCTAACATTCTGAATTTGGTCTTTCTAACCCCAAATCCATAGACCTGTGTTTTGAGTGATTGGCTGAAGACTGAATGAACAAATGAATGCATATTTGACTGGCTTGTTTGAAATCTTACAACAAGAAATTACCCCATCCCTTGCATAACGCATTTAAAAATAATTTTCAAGGGGTGCTTGGGTGGTTCAGTTGGTTGACTGACTCTCGATTTCATCTCAGGTCATGATCCCAGAGTCATGGGATTGAGCGCTCAGTGTGGAGCCCACTTGGGATTCTCTGTCTTTTCTCTTCCTCCCATGGTCTCTCAAATATAATTAATTAATTAATTAAAAATAATTTTCAGAATTGCACTTATAAGGGTGGAAAGGGGTCTTTAACCAACGGGAGGCTTGGTTTTGCAGACCCTCTGAGGGCAGGAAGAGCACAGAACCAATTCTGTCCTTTTTATGCTAAAAATTTGGCCAAGTAGGGCTTGGGGAGCCAATCAAGGGTGGAAAGGTGCTGGTTTCAGACACATCCCAGAGCCACCCATACATAAATGCTTACTGTGTTAAGCTCTTTATCTTTTTCCAGCCTGGGAATTGGTGCCAAAAATCTCCCACTTCAATGTCCAGCTGACACCCGGGTAGATGAGATAAGTCCCATCAATTGTGTCATTGGCTTCGTCTCATGGTTAGTCATGCATGCTTGTTTTTATGAATGATTTTGAAGAAAGAATTCATGACTACAGGGCCTGACTCAGACAGGGGTCCAGGTGCTGAAGTTAGTGGAGCCTCTTCTGGGGCTCTGAGAACAAAGAAAACACCGCCTCCTCCCTACACACACACACACACACACACACACACACACACACACACATTCTTCTACTGAGAAAGCCTCTCTGAGAAATAGCAGTGCCACATTGTCTCTAGAGTCACTGCTAAGTTAGACATTTCACCTAAAACCACAGAGAAGGTTTTAAGTGAAATGTCTAACTCACAGAGGGCTGAGTTGAGCAGCCTCCCTTCCAGCCCTTAATGCCAGCATCGATTGTCTTATCAAGTCATGGGGTCCCATCCTACAGAGCGAAGGGTTCTGGTGGCCATCTAGCCTCCATATCATGGGGCAAGCAGAGCCTGGCAGGCTGCAGAGGATGGCACTGAGTTGGCTTCAGTGCCGAGCTCAGGAGCTGGTAGAGGAAAAACAGAGTGAGGACAGATACTCATGGTTTGCAAATAGGAAATATGTGCATTCAACTCTTTGGATAGTTTGGGACCCATTGTAAAACTGGTTAAACTGGGGCACCTGGGTGGCTCAGTTGGTTGAGCATCTGACTTCAGCTCAGGCCATGATCTTTTAGTTCATGAGTTCAAGCTCTGCACCGGGCTCTCTGCTGTCAGCACTGAGCCCACTTTGGATCTTCTGTCCCCCTCACTCTGTAACCCTCCCCTGCTCAAGCTCTCTCTCTCAAAAATAAGTAAATCATTTAAAAAATTAGGCAAACTATTTTAAAGATTTGAACGTTTGGGTTAGAAGCATAAACTGATTAATGTACCCAGTTTTGAAGGATTTTAATAAAGATCATTTAGGCTATTATTTTTACTCATAGAATTATGTTTTCTGAATGAAATATGGATCAGACAGAACCCAGAAATGGTAACTGAACACCTTCTCTCTCCATCTGGTTTGTTCATGGGGTCCTGAACTTCCCAGGTACTTGCTGTGTGGCCTCAGGAAAGTTGTTTCACTTTTCTGAGCCTCAATGCCCTCATACATTATTTTAAAATAAGCACACTGGATTGCATGAGCCTTCCGTGACTTTCTGGGTCTAAAATTCTCTGATTTTTCCATAACTTGTTCATTTACTTTTCCCCTGATCCAATTTCAATCAGGAAAGGGGGAGAGAAAAGGCAGCGAGGGGAAAAAAAAGACAAATATTTAACAAGTATCAACCAAATAGCAAGTACCATAGACTCATTATTTCATTTAATTGTTGTAACAAATGTGGGAAACACATAGTATTATTGTCACATTGGACAGGTGGAGACACAGAGGTTAAACTTTGTCTGAGGTTGAGCAATTGATGTGATGAAGCTGGTTATTCAAACCTGAGTCTGGGCGACTCTGGAATGTGTATTCTTTCCTTTGCATGTCTTTCCACCATGAGGCATTGTCTCCCAAGAGGGGCGCAAACAGAAGGGGAGATTGGGGACCAGGGGAAGAGATGTGAGAAGAGAAGGGCCAGAGGAGACATGAGGTAGATGGATTATGGGACTGCTACCAAGCTCTTAACACTGTTCTCACCCACAGCCCGGAGGTGGCCACACGTCCCCCGTGGCCCTATGGCTCCTCTGCAGAGAGGCAGGCACTCTGGGCAAGACTTGGGGAGCTTCCCAACATACTCTTGAGACTTCTGATGGCCTTGCTGGGGACTGCCTAGGCACTATAGCAAGGGAGACAGGCCAATCAGGAAAGTGGGGAGGAGCAGAGATAGGTATTTTCTCTCTGCCCCTCTCTGGAGGACGTCTCTAGAATCAAAATTGTAAGAACTATCCCAAGAAGACCAACTTTATGTTGCAAGGATTTAGATCCACTAAACTCATCATGTGCAAACTGGACCTCTATCACTTCCCTCTGAGATCTTTCCTATGTCCTGATTCCCTCGGTTTGTGTAGATAAGGCAGTGTCTAGGGTTTGTGAAGATAAGACAGTATCTAGGGTTTGTGTAGATAAGGCAATGTCGAAGGGTGCTGTAGGATTTCTGCAGGAAGTAGCACTGGTGAGTCAGGGCTGGACGCTGCTTGTCTCTCTGAGTCAATATGGAGCCAATATCCCAGCAGGTGAGGGGACAAGTGGACTGGAGGGGACTGGAGGTGGAGCCCTTTAAATATGTAGAGAACATGACCACAGACTCTCCAGGTGTCGTTTCTCAGAGTAAGAAGGCGAATGTCAACACATTTTCTCTGTCCCAGTTTGGGTCATTATGTTTCTAGTTACCTCTCCACTATCCCCATGGGTTCCACAAGACACGCCATCATCCACTTTCTGTCTTACCTTCAAAGCATCCATGTGCAGCATGGCCCTGCCAAACATGGGCCCTCTCCTTTTCCATTCAAGCCCACAATCATCTTGACCTTTTCACCCGACGATGTTTGCTTGACTCCTCAGTGAAGAAAGGCAAATGGCAGCTTTGGTGTCCTTCATTAACCCGGATGGACCTTTCTTGGGTTCCTGAGGAGAAGGAGACGGTGTCTCCCAGATATCGCCAAATGCCCCCTGGGGTCAAAATTGCCCCCTTGAGAACCACTGCTCTAAACCTAGTCCTTCTCTTTTTCAAGAAGTTAATGCCCAAAGCAACCATAACCATGCAAACCGCTTATGAGTCACTGGGGAGAGATAGTGCTTATGATAAAAAGCCAGGCCAGACCCTGGAGGCCACAGGCCCCTTAGGGGACTCCCAGGGTTCTCTGAAGCAGCCTTTCATCTTTCACTGCAAAATGGCTGTCCTGGATCTGCCAGGAAGGACTCTTGGAGGTGGGGTCCAGGGAGGCCAATGTCAGGACCACGATACAAGCCTGAACGACACGTGGAGGGTGGCTGATGTCCTGGTTTGCCGGGCTTTCCTGGTGGGAGCACCACAGGGCCTAAGAGGTTGGTTACCAAACCTCTTCCCTTCAAAGACTTCCCTTCAAAGTGGCTTTGACTGTGACTTTCAGACACAAATGCTCCCCCGTTCGCAGCCAGAGAGGACAGGGCTTGGAGTCAGCTTCTCGCTGGACATTCGAGACCTGAAGACATCCCAGTTCTATTGCCGTAATTGCTTCTCATCTTAGGGAGATCGGAGTTGCTAAGAGGCGAGATTAAAGCATCCAAATATGGTGGGGTGGGAGTCAGGCAGGGGCCTGTTGCTGAGAGCATGCTCAAACCGCTGTCTGTCCACGCTGAGACCCACACTGCTTTCCGTGGATGCCCACCCTGTGTGGGAGCCAGTGATGTGGGTGGTGAATGCCAATGATGTGTGTGTTGCTGTGTGGTCAACATGGGCAATGCGCTTTGCCCATTGCTGGAGGTGAGGATATCAGTGTCCATTGTCCTGAGTCTTGTTAAAGCCGTGGTCGTCAAGGCCCCTTGGGCTTGTGCATGGCTGGGAGTGTGTCCAGTCTGAGGATCTGCTGGGTGGCTGCCTGGCGCTCATGCCCCAAGCACGGTCTCCAGAGCCAGGGCCATGCGTCCAGTCCCCTGGGAGCATCCTTGATGCTTCTATCTTCCCTTCCCTGTTTGTGGCATTTGTTTGTCTTCAATTTAAGCTTCTATAGATTCCTTACATTTTAAAGGAAAAAGTGTTCTCTGTTCTGAAGGAAAGAAACGATTGATTTTTTCCCCCTTAAATTATGTAGATGGAGATATGTCTGCACTCGGTTAGTCTCATGTCTACCAAGATGTCATTACTTATAGAAGAGCCTGGGATTTTCAAGAATAGTAACACGGTAATTTGTCTTTCAAATGCTGTTTTACTTATAGCAGCAATAACAGGAAATGTGTACTATTTTTCAGTGTTATAATCTGATTCACCCTTTGATATAAACAGCTTTATCTCATCTCATTGTTTATATCACATTCCTATTCCTCTGGAAAGAACAATATTTTTCCCCTGAAAAGTAATATATTCTTGTCTAAGAATGGCTTAAATAAGTAACAGATGGTCTTTGTGTGTGTATGTGTGTGTGTGTGTGTGTGTGTGTGTCCTCTACTCCCACTCATTCTCTGCATTTGATCAGATATTAAAATCAGTATTTTACAAAACATCGCACGAGCCTGGAGTTATAGGTATGTTTCCAACTTAGCTTCTTTTATTTATGTGATGGTGGTGTTGCTTGGAGAGTTTTAGAATATAAGCAACTGAATACATTTATTTGTGCTTGTCAAATGGAATGTGCTTGAACAAATCTGCTTTCTGGTTCCTGGTGACCCAGGTTCCCCATGGGAAAGACGGACTGGAACATTCAGAGGTGCCACATGCCCCAGGCCATAAAATAGAGATCACTGGACACCAGGTCCTTGCCATACGACTTATTTATACCTCTGTTCTAAACCTCTGTTCTAATATTCAAGTTGGTTCTGGTACTGGGACCAAATTTTTCTTGTCAACACAAAGTTTTATTCCTTGACTCTGTTCAGGAGAAAGACATGACATTGGAAGCCAGATTTCCATCATTGCTCGCTAGCTTGCTGAGTTCAGGCAAGTCCCGGGGCCACCTCATGTCTGTTTTTCTACCCATAGACTGGAGAAAGTTGCATGCTGAAAGGGATGTTGTGGCTGTAACATGAGGTAATAGTTATGAAGATGCTTTAAAAAGTCAAAAACATTTTAGTTCCCAAATACTATGATTCAGATATTCAAATCAAATTATATATGTTTTATATAAACTATCTGTATCTCTCTGTTGATAGGTTAGCTCTGTAATCAAATGACCTTCTTTCAAAGATAGATTTTCTTTGCAATAGGAATTTCAAGGAAGGAAACACACACATATGAAAGGTCATTACTACAGACTTCTATAAGATGTCACCCTAGAGCAGAGATTGGGGACAGTTCACTTCCGGACGCAGACTCTACCATCCTTGGGTCTAGTAGGTGCTTAAATGGATATTGCACAAAAATATGAGTATTGTGGTAGATAAGCGATCCTCAGATCTTTTATAAAAATCTTTGAATTTCAAAGATGATACAGTTTTGTGCTCTCCAGGTATTCATTCTTCTCTTCATCGAAATTCTCTTTTTTCCTTACTGGATAGAAAGTTGAGGTATGATCCTTCTTGTTGATATCTTCTCCTTGTCCTCTTGTTTTGTGGTCTGAAAAGCACATGTTTTCATGTCACAACAAAGTTTGCACATGATTATTGGACACAGTTCAGAAAAATAAAGACATACAAAAAGGAAATAGCCACCCATTTTCCCATACGTATCATAGGGACAGATCTCCAACATACACTGGTAGTGTCTAGAAAATTCGAATCATGTAATGATATTTATATGATAGCAATGACATAAGGAAAATATAAGTGTGTATATGCCTATGGATGACTGTGTGTCTTTATGGGGATATCTATGGATACGAGTGACTAATAAAGATAGAAAGGCTAATTTATTTTATTTTTATTTTTTAAAGTTTATATATTTATTTTGAGAGAGAGAGAGAGAGAGAAAGAGACACACACACACACACACACACACACACACACACACACACAGAATCCCAAGCAGGCTCCCTGTTGTATAGCGCAGAGACAGATGTGGGGCTCGAACTCATGAACCATGAGATCGTGACCTAAGCCAAAATTAAGAGTCAGACGCTTAATGGACTGAGCCACCCTGGCGCCCCTAGAAAGGCTATGTTAAATGCACAGATTATGTCTGGAAAGCCAGTGGACAGGAGAAGTTCAGAGAGAGAAATCCTTGTGGGCACGGATGTTTGGGAGCCGTTTCATGGAAAAGGTTGGATTTGAGCAGAGCTTGAAGGATGGAGACAGTCGGATAAAGAGAAAGGTGGGGAAGCAGATTCCCGGTGGGGGTGCCGCACCTGGACAAAGGTGTGGTGTCAGGCATCAGTGAGGTGGTCAAGGGTGTATGACGAGTCTGATCTCTCACGGCATGGGTGACATGTGACAGAGCTTGGAAAGCAGGACCAGGGAGGCTGGGCCCGGGAAACCTCTAAGCAGGCTATCAGAATGAAGAATGAGGATTGTGTGAGGAACAGTCAGGTGGTGGTTGAAGTAGAATGAGCCAGAGCGGGGAGAGCCCAGAGACAGCGGCAGGACTGGGAAGGGACTGAGAAGGCCCAGGTATGCGGTGACCCATCTCTGCAGGAGGAGCCAATGCTAGTAGCCAATACTAGTAGGTAGAATGGGGAAGAGGAAGACATTCTGAAAAGTGACAGGACTTGGTGCCCGATAAGATGCGGTCAGCCATACAGGAGAGGAAGAAGGTAAGGAAATAGTGACAAAGGTCACAGCCTCAGTGACTGGTCTATTGACAGAAGTAGGAAGGACAGCCACCATGTTGTATAATAAAAAGCTTGATTATTATATATATATTTTTTTACCGGAAAAGATCTGAATGTCAGGAGTAGGTACGGGGTTTCAACTGTCAAGATTTCAGACTGCTAGTTCTCGGACGTGTGATATAAAATGCTGTAATGTGGTATGTTGCTGCAATTTAGGTTATTGATTTGGTATTGTCAAGAAGTATAACATCTCAGAAACAGGCAGACTAGTGGAGAAGACACCCCACTGGCAGGTGTGGGTGCAACCGTGCGATTTTCTAGCACCGGAATACACAAAGAGCCGGCATCAACAATCACAAATATATTGAAAGCAACGCTTTCCTTTGCCAAGCCCGCTAGCTAGCAAATAGAGGTCCACCTGCTGTCCCCGCCCTACCCCGCACAGTGATGATGCACATGGCGGTTCTGAGTGGCACATGCAGACAGAGATGACCCTCTCCATTCTCCTGGCAATGGGTTTCACAGGGAGACAATAAGATCTCCATTGACTCTGGACTCACGAAAAGGAGGTAATAACTAGAGGCTGTGATTTGCGGGCTCAGGACAAAAGGGCAGCACCAGCGAGAGAGGCAGGGGGCGACCAAAAGGCGAGTTCTGGAAATGTGCTTACTGGTGTCCTGGGGTGCTCATCCCTTTCACTGCTCACGCCCACTAGTGTCTTCAGACTAACACAGCTGTCCCTTCATGGGAGGACTTGTATTTGAGAATCTGGTGGGAGTTTGTGTTTCCCAGGATGTTTGTTTGGTTTTGTGGCCTCGTATATGGTTCTATATTTGTTTAGCTGGGATTGTGTCGACAAAATATGTTTCATTGATAAAATTAATATACGCTATGACCAAGACGCATATTCAATATATTTAATTACCAGGTTTAGCTTTAAAACATCTTAATAAAACCATATGTTAGCACAGCTACAATCACAAGAACTAATACATTTTTACAGTAAGAAGAACTAATACATATATTCCTATATCTAAACATAGTTCCTGGCCCTTTAAGAATTATGCTCTAAAATCATTAAGAAGCAAATCAGTTTCCTATCTTTTGACATTAATAGGCCTTTCTGGCATTGTGAGTACACGTAGGCAAAGAATACGTCTCTACTGCTAAAGTGAAGTTTGCCTGTTTTCTTAGTGATTGAATTGTTTTTATCGGGTACCAGAAAGCGTGTGATTTTGTTATTAACCCGTTTTGCCATTTCATTTGGACATGATGGTAATTTTCTGAAATTATACCTGAAACAGCCATAAATGATGACCGGGAAGCCTTGTTATGGCCACTGGCACAGAATCAAATGCTGCCTGGGGCCTGAGGGGTGACATGCTGGGGCTCCGAGGCACGGAGGGGGTTCTAGACAGGGCTCTGCCCCCCCGCGCCCCCCTTCAAAGCTGCTCCCAATAGAGTTTTTTTTTTTTTTTCTATCCATATGAAGTTCAATCTCAGTTGGCGGCTTGAGGAAATGCCAAAGTTCTCCTCTTCTGCTGAAACTGGGCCGTGAACTCTGACGCCACAGAGAGGCTGGGGGTGCGTGGGGGTGTGATGCGTGGCCTGCATGTGGGCCATGTCCACGTCAACGGGAATGTGTGTCCTGGGCATCTGAGGATGCCCGCTTTTTCAGAAACTGCCTTTCTTCTTACTGGCTGACCTTGAGTGGCCTGGGGGAGGCCTGAGGAGCTGACTTGTCAGGGTGCCCCCCCCGCCGCAGGTCACAGGTTTGGAATAGAGTGCCAGAGAGGTCTCCGAGCGACAGCCCTCACACATGCCCTCCTCTGAGGCCACCGTGTCCCGTGCTTTTAAGAAGAGACCTTTGGCTTCAGATGTCAGCCAGGAGAGATAGCCATGGACCCCATTACGTACTCCCTGATTTTCCACCGGCCAGTCCATGTGCCGCTCTGGCCAAAGACATTCTCAGTGTAACAGACACCAATGCCCTAGAATTCAGACAACTGGCTAATGTGCAAAACACAAAAAAAATCTTCTTAAATAAAAACATTTCAGATGTGACAAACACCAGCAGTTGCAGAAAGTTTCAAGGTTGTCATCTACCATTTGCGTAACTCTTACAGAGATATTCAGGCGTCGTGCTCTATACAATCTGTAGCCATTGTCTATTTCTGGAAAAACGTTTAGTCTAAGAGGATTACTATACATTTGCTTTAATTACATATTAAACCATTTAAAAGTATAAAGGATTAATATCTAGACTCTAAATAGATATTCTTAGAAGATAAACTCAAATTAATCCAATTAATCCAAAGATTCTAACCTAGAGTTATCACGGCTAATGGAATATGTATTTGGTCTACACAGTAATTTATCAGTAGGTAGAACCACCATTAAATTCACTAATAGCTTTAGTTTTAAGCTACAAATTAAGTATATTCAAACTAATTAGGTATCCAGCCTTTTCTTTTATTCATATTTTTTGCTGTTGATTACTAATTTTTCATCCTAAGGATCAAAATAATAACATCACTCCTTCGCAATGCTTTCCTTCTGTTAAATAAACAACTTTCTAATATTACCTCAAACAACTATAATTTCCTCACTTTTAGCACTCTTTCCCAAATAAATGCAGCAAATTCTTCTGCGTCCCTCTGTGTCAGAATTTTCTGCGTCCCTCTGTGTCAAGAAGTGTCTATGTAATCCCTCAGAATGTTCACTTTGGCCATCACCTCCCGAACATCTTGCCGTTCATCTTTCCTAAGAAAACAATCCTTTCCTCTTGAAAGCTTGGGGCTTTAAAAATAACAACTGCAAAGTGTTTTTATGTGGTAAATGCTCATCACAAATTATTTTTTTTGCCGAGTCCCACTGTGTCTCATCTTGAAGAACGGGAGGGGGGTGGTTGGCTCTGTGATCCGCCCATCCAGGGTCCGGTCATTTGCACTAAATTAACACTTCCTGGGGAGATTTTACTAATTCTCTACCAGATGACCCAGTTAGTATGGCTATTCTTAAAAAAAACAAGCCTCTCATGGGAAACACACCCCCGCTGGGCTGAAGCAGGAAGAAAAAGCTAAACTCTGTTTAAAATCTGGACCCTTTGACCCGTGAACTCACAACCCTCTTCCTGTAGGTTCCCTGAAAGCCCTAATGACCGAGATGTGACTCTCTCTGCAATGTATGAGCACAAGCAGATGGAGGCTGGTTTTCAAGAAGCTGTTCTAGGATTATGCTATTACCAAGACTCCAAGAGAAATCCTACTATGGTACGTAAGGAAGTTGCATATGATTGTGGTCAGTGATTCAACGATTCCTGCCTGAATTTTTCAGCTCTTTCAAATAGGATGACTTCGGCAGGGATCTTCTTGCAGTTAAGGCTCACTGAAAGCAAGAGAAGGGGTGATCTGCAAGCACACACGTGTGGTACACAAACCACACAGCCATATGCAACTGGGCTTTTGTTTCCCCCCACCTGTTATTTACTGTTTTGGAGGCTGTGGAATTCTGGACCAAGTGATGATTTGGTCTCCAACTGGTAAAAAGTCTATTGCCTGGGCTTTTTAGAGGGAGTGAAGATCATACTTGAGATGGTGCACTGGGGCCCCAAGTATGTGTTGCCTTGGGAACAAGTTTTTGTTTACTCAGACAATTGATCTGTCTCATGGTTACCTTGGCTTCAACGGGGAAACATCCACTCTCTTACCTGGGTCTTACACTAAGGCAGGGGCCCGTCTGGCACTCCCTCGGACAAGTTCTTGTGGTACAGTAACCTTCAAATCTCCACTCTAAACAACTAAAAAAAGAAAAGAAAAGAAAAGAAAAGAAAAGAAAAGAAAGAAAAGAAGAAGAAAAAAAAATGTTAACCAACTCAATTTATGTATTTTGTCCTCCGGGTCCTGGAAACAAATGTCCCCAAGTGAGAAGAGAGATGTGTTCCTACCAAGATAGCACAAACCACTGAAATGGATGCTCACTGTTGCTCTAAACCAAGTAAGGAAGACATTTGAAGCAAATCATGAAGCCATAAAAAAAATTTGATCAAGTTGACGCCATGGAAAATTTAAATTCCACATGAAAAAACTATGAAAGGTCGAAATACAGAAGAAGAACTGGAAACAAATATTGAAACATCATCAAGAACAATTATTATTTATGATATGCAAAGAGGTTTAAATGTCTGCAATAAAACTTTCCCACAGAAAAATGGATAAATCATATGAGCGCATATTTCATAGACTAAGAAGAATATCCAATATAAAATATGCTAAGTTTCAGAAAAATCAAATCAATACAAAAGACGTATTTTGACTTGGAAAGACAAATATGAACATATAAATTTGATCACTCTCTACCGGGTCAGGGGCTGGTTTGGGGAAACAAGCATTCTCATATATATCTGATAGATGTGCAAATTAAAAAAAGGCTGCTGAAGAATAATTCGGCAATATCTATTATAATTCAAAATATTCACAGCTCTGAAGGATTCTAGTTGTTCCAATTTTAGGAATGATCCTATAGAAACTCTTGTACAACCGCATAAACAAGAATATCTAAATTGCAGGAATTGTTTGTAATGATAAAGCATTCGAGTCAACCCAAACGTCTATTATTGCGTAAAAAATGTAAATACTTCCATTGGGATGCTATATAGTCATTTGTAAAAGATACAGAACTCCGTACACGGATGTGAAAAGGACGTAAGTTGAAGCAGTAAAGATCCTATTTTTCTTGAAGATATATTTGCCTGTCTTCCACCTGTCAAACGGTTTTGGAGGAAAGGTAGCTGGTATTGTGGCCATGTTCGTCTTGGAGGTGAGAGAAAGGTGGAGGTGAAAAGTAACAGGGACTTTTACTCTCTGTTAAGATGTTCAAGAATATTATTACTCTTCTAATCAGAATAAAAATCTCTAAAAAAATAAGATGATGACAGCCTGTCTGCTTATCACCGAACCTGGACTATCGATCGATAAGACATATTACTCATTTTGCGTCTCAGTAAATGTTCAACAGCTATCTTCATCCATTTCTCAGAGGTCTGAATATGATGAGAACATGAGGGAAACTTTGGCTCCCCTTTGTCTTTTTTTTCCTTCCTCCCAGTTTTCAAAGAGTTGTTGAATTCTGCTCAACCCCAACGTTGATTGTTGGGACAGAGACAGAGTCACGGAAACTTAAAAGAAAGCATGGTCTAGGCTACTATTTGGTGTTTGGTAAAATACCATTCAATGGCTGGTGATACTTATCAAAGTCCAGCTTAGCCTAGAAGCCACGGGTCACCCCTCCTGGCCTCAGGGAAATCTGCCGGGGGTGAGATGGGTTGGACGTGTGTCATGAGCCCCAGACTCCCTGCTTTTGTCCCTGCTGTTCCCCGAAAGGCCCTTGGCACCCAAGTGGCCTTCATATCTCATTTTCATTTGCTTTAGATCCTGAGCTCATTTCTTTCCTGGACTCAAGAACATTTATGGTCACTTTGTATACAAGGGACGAAGCTAGCTAGTATAATAATCATTTAAATCTCTTCCAGGGAAAGTGTAAATGGATGTTAATACTTAAAATGCTACTCCTTTCTGGGGAATAGACACACAAGGTCAAACCAAATGAGTTGATTCATTTAAAATATTTTAAGGCAAATATATTAATTCTTACCGGTGAAAATGCCGGGATCATTGACCGAATGGCAGAACGCATTTGCGGGATGCAAAGAAGTTGCGGTGAGGCGAGAGCACTGCCTCTGAAACATTTAAAGTTACTCAGGTGTCAGACGCATCTTTGCTTGGCTTTTGTACTGTTTGCTTTTCTCACTATGAGCGATGGCTCCTTTAAATACACACACATGGGGACGCCTGGGTGGCTCAGTCGGCTGAGCGTCTGGACCTCAGCTCAGGTCATGATCTCACGGTTTGTGAGTTCAAGCCCCATGTCCGGCTCTGTGCTGACAGCTCGGAGCCTGCAGCCTGCCTCGGATTCTGTGTCTCCCCCTCTCTCTGCTCCTCCCATGATCATGCTCTGTCTCTCTCCGTCTCTCAATGATAAATAAATGTTAAAAAATAATACACACACGGCTGATTTTTAAAATTTTTACTGTTTGAGTTACTATACAGCAAAGTGGAGCTTTCATTATTTTGGTCTTTGCATTGTAGCACGGGTGTAGATTTGCGTAACCATTGCCAGCATCAGGGTACAGAACGATTGCACCTCTCCGCACAACTCTCCCAAGCTACCGATTTGTAGTCACGCCCACCATCACCCCTGGCAACCACTGACCTGGGAGGTGCCATGACTGTATATTTTGTCATTTTGAGAATGACATGGATGTGGAAACATTCAGGGCATAACCCTTCTGAGACTGGCTTCATGGGCACAACTTAATGGCTTCATAGCCTTTGCACAGCTTAATGGCTCTGAGATTCACTCAAGTTGTGTGTGCCACTGGGTCATACCTTTTTACTGCTGAGTAGTATTCCACTGTGTGGATGCGCAAGAGGTCGTTTCCTGTCAAAGAACATCTGCATTGCTTTCAGTTGTTGACCATTATGGACAGACCTACTGTAAACATTTGTGTTCAAGTTTCTATGCAAAAATCGCTTTCAGTTTCTTTAGAATAAATACCTAGGAGTGGGGTTGCTGGATCATATGTTTAAGTGTGTGTGTGATTTTATAAGAAATTGGATCTTTGGAGATGGTATTGCTTTTTGAAATTCTGTTTTCCGATTGTTCGTTGCCAGTGTATAGAAATACAACTAAATTTTGTGTTGGTCTTGTGCCCTACAGTCTTACAAAATTCACTTATTCATTCTAGGAGGCTATCTCTTTTAAAAAGATTCCTTAGAATTTTTTTTTAAAAAGAATCATATCATCTGCAATTAGGGACAGCTTTATTCATTCCTTTATAATCTGTATGCTTCGTATTTCTTTTTCTTATGTTATTGGGCTGAATAGGACCCCCAGGGTGATGTTGAATAGCAGCAGAAAGAGGATGCACCCTTGACTTGTCCCCAGTCTTAGGGGGAAAATATTTGGTTTTTCATCATCGAGTATGTTTTAACTAAAGTTCTTCCTGATTGTGCTCTGGTTGTGGTCCTTTATCAGACATTCCCTTCTATTCCTACTTTACTAAGAGTTTGTGAAGGATAGTGCGGTTTTCTTTCCGTGTATTATTTTTGCCTGGTTTGGGTGTCAGGGCAATGCTGGTCTGTTGGACTGTTTCCAGGTTTGGCTTTCACAAAAACTCCTTCTACGGAAGGTTTTTGTATGTGTCTTTGGGGCACGTATGTAAGAGTTTCCATTGATTATAATGAGAGTATCATAGTTGTTTAACAGAATTGTCTTACTTTTTCTAATCTTTCTAATCATAGTATAAACAAGGAAAAAAAAAAAAGACCTGATCTGACACAAAAGAGTGCATATTATATTATTTAAAGTGTAAAACCAGCAAAAGTATCCTATGGTGACAAAGGTCTGGGTGGCGTTAATCTTTGGAAAGGAGGGTGTTCGTGATATTCTATCTGTTGTTCTCGTGGTGATTGCATCGATGTGTTTTTTTAAACATTTATTTATTTTTGAGAGAGACAGAGACAGAGGGTGAGTGGGGGAGGAGCAGAGAGAGAGGGAGACACAGAATCTGAAGCAGCCTCCAGGCTCTGAGCCGTCAGCACAGAGCCCTACACGAGGCTTGAACTCATGAACTGTGAGATCATGACCTGAGCTTAACCGACTGAGTCACCCAGGCGCCCCGATTTTTTTTTTTTAATGTTGCATAGATCTGGTTTTGCTTTGGGAGAATTCACTGGGCTGCACGCTTGTGAATTTGTATGCTTTTCATTAGGCTTGTTAGTCATTAATAAATAAATTTATTAAAAAAAATCAACAACGATCTACACTCACTGTGTCAAGAAACGGTTTATAGCCTAAGTTTTCACATTTGTAAACTGGAAAAGCTAGTGGTACCTACTTCGTTGTTCTGTTGTGATGGTTAGAAAAGAAAATATTTGTGAAGCCCTAAACCCAATGGCTGACATACAGAAAAGTACCCTAGAGGTATTTGATACTTTTGTTATCTTTATTTGGTAGGACTTTATGGTGCCAACCTGGAGAAAAATCACTGAAACACACACACTTAAACTCTATTATGGAACACTCAATACATGATATGGTCAAAAGCAAAGTCCCATGGGATGTCAGACACCTTGGTTTTAGGTGAAATGACTCTACTTCAATGGAACTGAAAAAAAAATACATTCTGCAGGGTAGTATTTTTTTTCAAGTGTTTTGTGACAAAGTGCCTCATGGTCAAAAAACATGAGCAAGCATATCTACTATAGCCCCCCATTTTTAGCTTGCTAGGGTTGCTGTAAGAAAATACCACAAACTGGGTGGCTTGCAAAACAATTTATTGATTGTCTCGAGAGTTCTGGGGGCCGGAAGTATAAGGTCAAGGGGTTTGTAGTGTTGGTTTCCTTTCAGGGCTGTGAAGGAAGGATCTATCCGAGCCCTCTCTCTTCGGCTGGTAGATGGCCCTCTTCATGTTCTACAGTGTTCTCCCTACATGGGTGTCCGTGTCCAAATTTCTCTTTTTTATAAGGACAGCAGTCATATTAGAGTACAACCCATTCTAATTCTAATGACCTCTTCCTAACTAGTTACACCTGCAATGACCCTGTTGACAAAACAGGTCACCCTCTGAGGTCCTGGGAGATAGGCTTTCAACAGGTAGCTTTGGGAGGGAGGATCTAATTTAACCCTCATGCACGCTCACCCCCAGATTCCCAGTGTAGGGATTCACAAAATAAAGTGGAAAAGTTCTGTCCTAATTCTGTCCTCCGTCATTCTAGCACGTGCAAGCATAAGCCGATGCCCAGCCAATATCTTGTTCTACCCTTCTTCCTTTGGAAGAAAACCACACTTTTGTCCAGGAGGCTAGCATGTTTAAAAGTCCACACTCGCTTTAACTGGAGGTGAACACATTGACCCAGTTCTGGCCAGTGCGATTTAAGTGGGAGTCTGCTGAGTAAAATTTTCAGTTGTACTGATAGCTAGCAAGAGCCCATTGCCCTTCACCCATCTGCCTGGAACATAGTCCTGATGCCAGGAAGGGGAGTATTCACCTTTAACCGTGAAGTCAAGCGCCATCCCCGTAAGGATGAGGCAGGAAAGTGCCTGACTCCCCTGGTGAGCAGCTGGTCCAGCCTGGGGCTGCCTGGCCCGGACTGGTGTCCCAGAGCGAGAGAACCGCCTCCCTTTCCTCGTGCTCCTGCAATCTGCTTCAGTTCCATGAGGCCCAACACAGCAACCTGGAGAAGCCATACACCCGCCTCTCTGCACATCTCTTAGGGCGAGCGCTCTCAGCAGAGACTAATTTAACCAGAAAGGAACTCGTTCATCTTGTTCCTAACAATTCTTAGAGGGCAATAAGTCATGGTGTTCCTAACCATTTCTCTAACTAAGACACCAAAATTAAATGACTTGTTCCCTGTAAACAGTGGCAGATGGATATAGAGCCCACATGTGCTGACGTCCAGCCCAGTCATCTTCCACCCCGCTGTGGGATCGCTTGGCATGATATCTCTTCCTGGAATCTCAGTATCTTTACTTATAAAATACTGGAAGAAAATGGACCCCAATTCCCCATAGGGTTAATGTGAGTATAACACTCCACCACACATGAGAAGTTAGTACACGCTTAAGAAAACTGTAAATATAAGGGATTATTTTCTCCATCTTTATGTCTAGTGGAAAATCAATAAATGTACGGTGACTTGAACTGATATCATTTCTCCTTGTTGAGTAAGAGTAAATTAGTAAAGCATGTTAACTTTTGAAATAAAAATATTGGTTGAAATTCTATCATGTGGCCAAGGATATGCAAAGGTCAACAGGACAGAGGAAGGCCCTGCCCTCGTGGTGTTACAGCCCAGAGGTGGAGACAATGTGAATCAATAAACTGAACAAACACTTACTTAATCATCGGTGTGGGAAATCATAAACTACATCTTACAGTACGGCGTCCCGGAGCCTCTTATGTAAGGCTGATCAGCGAGCAGGTCACAGTCTCCCCACGGGGCCCAGAGCTCCTTGTTGATAACGGCTTAAGGATAGCGAGAATCTCGTGGACAAGCAATTCCAGGAAATCTAGGATGTGCCTTGATAATTTAGAAACCGGGCTTCCCTTGTCAGAGAGGACCTGTCTATTCTTAGGGCAGTCCCTCAAAAATTAACATTTTCTTAATGTGGGTTTACTCCGAAATCGTCACACGTGTATTTGAAAAACAGACATATCTGGGTCGACTTTTGTCGCATTTTATCTCCTCCGTATTCTGTAAGTTTCTCATGATCTATTGAGAGGTGGGTCCTGGTTGAACACTCTGATGTTTCCTCAACTTGCTGAAAGTTTGGGTTTTTTTTTTCTTTTTCTTTTCATTCTGAAAGACTAGAATTGAAATGTATGTGATCGGGGTGATGGCGCGAAGGAATTTAATGAATTACAGAAGTATTCTATTAAGGAATAGAGATCACTCTTACAAACCATGAATTAATTTTTATGAATTAGGTCCAAAGAGCTTAAGTAAAACACAGCTAATATTTCATGAGTAATTTCAGCCCTCTTTAATAGTACAAATCTCTGGTGTGTAATATTTAGGTAATGATTATCATAAAATAGACATCTTTTGAGGGCAATTATGTGTTCTCAATACTTCTTTATGGGGGACCTGGGAGGAGGATGTCATTACATCTGACAGTATATTTGTCTCACCTAATATTCATGATATCCTGATGGAGGAACGGTTATCTTATGATAGATGTGTGTATTTTTGGAAGCACTGAATACTGATTCATGCCACTAAACCTGTTCAGACACGAAAAGGCAGCTTGCAGCAGCCGAGCGTGGACTGTTTCTAGGCATGCCGAGTTGGGGGTCTGTGGAGGAAAACAACATGACATTTGCAGAGCAAACGCCCTTGGGGGGCTGGGCACCAGCCAGCAAGAGGCAGCTGGGTGGGAATGAGGAGCTGGGCTCCCAAGGGTCTCCAAAGTGACAACGCATCTGCAGACCAAGGGGAGGATTTGGGGGCTGAGATTTAGAGAAAACTGGAAAAAGGACTGAGGGAGGCCCCCAGGACAGGCGGTGAGCCCCAGACCCCCATGTGTACCTTTTATTTGTTTTGCAAACTCTTCTTTGAGGACTAATTTTAACATGGAGGATATGATATTTCCTGTCTTTGCTATGTTCTCAGGCTTTTACAGCCCTTTTGGAATATTTTATTTGAACCTCCTAATATTCAGAAGGGAAAAGAACAGTCCACTTTTCCTCATCGACGGGATTGAGAACCGAGACTCAGAGTGGAATCCAGTTAGTATATCACAAAACTGTAACCCAGAACCTTAAATCAGGCCTCCAAAGGCAATCTGTCATCAGGTGACAGGACAGTGTCTGGTACGTCCCACAGACTCCCGGGGATCAGCTCCCATCGCCCGCCCTACATGGCTCCCACCTCAGCTACCGTGTCTCAAAGCCTGAGGGGTCTGATCATGAAAGTTATTGGGTCATCTCATGGTTCAGAACTATTCTAGGTTCTTCCGATGAAACTGTTAAGTCCATTATCCAAGTATGAACAAACAATCCAAACCATGAGTGAGTTGGGAATTTGTTTTGTTTTGTCTTTTGCATCTTACAATTCAGGAAAGAAGGCATATAGCATCTGGAAAACGAAATACTGGATTTCCTAGTCTCCATCGTAGTTAGGAGGAGCTTTGGAACACAGTTCTGGGCCAATGAGACGCATCAATAAGTTTCTAGGGAGAACCATACTTTTCTAATAAACAGTAGAAGCCCAAGAAAAGAAAACCCTTCATTCTTCATGGTTTGGATTTGATGGCTGGAGGCACAGCAACCGTCTTGTGATTCTGAAGCTGAGGTCGTCAGAAAAGGTCAAGGGAGTTAGAGAGACAGTCACAAAACTGTTGAGTCAAGGCTAGTCGCCACTGACTTCTGCATGTCTAAGTCTGTTTACTGAGGTTACTCTTGGTCAGGCATTCTTTTTTTAACTGACATGCACACAGATTTATTTCCTAAGCATTCATTTCTTTGATGATAAAGTGATATGCCAGATAAGAACGAAGAAATATCAAATAAACTGCACATATTTCAGAAAGGCACTTAAAGTACTTTTCTTAACTCCAAAAAGGTGTCTGGAATTCAACTCTTTTTTTTCTTCTATTTTACATTCAAACAGATTTGATCATTTCACAGTTGCCCCCTGACTACATTGCTATCAGTTCGTGGTGTTGTGCCTCATTCAGTGTTTGCACCCAAATCTGCTCCTGAAGCTAAAAGACAGAGGCTTTCTTTTTCTTTTTCTTTCTTTTTTTATTTTAGAGAGCGCAAGAGAGGAAAAGCACAAGTGAGCAGGGGAGAGGCAGAGAGAGGGAGAGAGAGAATCCCAAGCAGGCTCCCCACTGCCAATGCAGAACCCAAGTAGGGGCTTGAATAGCCCACGACCCCTGGGATCATGACCTGAGCCCAAATCAGGAGTCGGACGCTCAACCAACTGAGGCACTCGGGCGTCCCCAAAGGTGGAGGTTTTCTGTCTTAGGGTCGCCCAGTTGAAATCATATGTTTCTCATTCCTTACGTATAAACATCTGTATGTACTTTATTCCTTAACCTGCATTTGTCACAGGTTCCTGAGCCAGGGGATAGGATGAGGTCCCACCGACAGCACTCAGCCCCCCGGAGGTACACAGTGCCTCAGACGGCTCCCTCCCAGAGTCCCAGCTCCCTGTTTCTAGGGGGTTCCTGGGTGTTTCACAGCAGACCTGGAGCAGTCCTTTGTGCCCTTACCCTGACTCCGCTTGGCTGTAATCACGTCAGTGCCTGGGGGGGTCATAAGGCTCTGCCTGCAGCAGGCTCCCCATCCAGGCTTTGCACAACGTGCCGTCTCCCTCGCTCCCCACCTGGGCTGCGCTCCCTGGGCCTGGGGGGCGGGGGCGGCGCAACCAGGCTGAAGTCCAAGCCCAAGTGGGGTGATATCCTCCGTCATCTCTACTGCAACACGAGTCCAGACCCACACTGGGAGCGACTTGGCATTTAAAACAACATATGCAGGGGGCCTGGGTGGCTCGGCCGGTTAAGCATCCGACTTCGGCTCAGGTCATAATCTCACCATTCCTGAGTTCGATCCCCGCATCAGGCTCTGTGCTGACAGCTCAGAGCCTGGAGCCTCTTTCAGACTCTGTGTCTCCCTCTCTCTCTCTGCTCCTCCCCCACTTGCACTGTCTCTATCTCTCAAAAATAAAAAAACATTAAAAAATTTTTAATAAAACAACGTATGCAAATAATAAGCAGTACATGAGATTTAGAATGAGTTTTTAAATATATTTTTTAAAGGTTTATTTATTTTGAGAGGTGTGGGGGGGTGGAGAGAGGGAGACAGAGAATCTCAAGCAGGCTCCACGCTGCCCAGCTTAGGTCTCTGTCTCCAGAACTACGAGATCATGACCTGAGCCGAAATCAAGAGTTTGATGCTTAACATCCTTAATGGACTGAGCTACCCAGGTGCCCCCAGAATGATCCTTAAAGCTCTGCTATCACGTGACCACAACTAATAGGGTCGTTCTGCCCCAGAAGCTCGGCTCCCCTTTCGCCTTCTCTCAAGCACCCAGCGTGGCTTTGGGAGTGGCTGGCCGGCCTCTTGCATCCTGGGGGTGGGGCCAGGCGGCCTGGGTCCATCAGGTGGCCCACCAGCCAGGTGTATGTGACGCACAGAGCAGGTCCTGTCTAACACCCCTTCCCCACGTGACATAGTTCTCTCTGCTACCATCATATAATAAAAACTTGTAATCCTTATTTTCTGGGTTTGGGTAAGAAACGTAAGAAAGAGGCTTTTGTCGGAGCGCTCCTGGATGCAGCACGATAGCTCACGTACGAAGTGAAGCCTGCACTTATCGGATACAAATATTACATCCTGGGTTTGTATTGCTTCGTGGTTATAGGTGTCAAACCCCGTCTTTATCCCTCTCTAAGTGTTCACGTTGAATGACAGAACTGGAGTAGCTCAAACTGTTATTTATGCCATCTGCGTTCTCATGGTTGATGCCAAAGCTCCCGTTTAAATGGTGGAATATTTAGAAAGTCGGGGAGCGGGGATGTGGGCTGCCTCCGAAGTGAGCTCCAACTGTTCCAAATTCTTAGGAAGTTACTCCAGAACCTTCCGTGGGGTACTTGTTTTCTGCATACCAGAGCTATATAACTGGGGGTTCTCGGACCCTTTGTTGGTTAAAGGATGAGTAATAAAATGTGCTAATTTGAAGCTTACACGTTTTCCTAAAACTCAACAGCCACCGCAGTAATCGCTTAGAACGCGGGGAACAAAAGACTTATTTCTGGGAGGAACATTCTCATTGCCAACAATGTTTAGCTTCGCACGGTGATAACTGAAAACAGACTCTGAGTTGGTTTTATTATTGTTTTCACATTCGGTAGAGATAATGCATCTCCTGTCCTCTGCAGGGGAGGGGAGGTGCTGGGGAGACAGCCTGCCACTTTGCTCCTAGGCACGTCACTGCTGCTGCTGAGTTAGCCAAGGTCAAGGCCGTGTGAGCAGAGGAGAGGGAAAGGAGTGTGGTTTTCCCAGGAGTTTGTTGGGCATCTGAACATTGTTCTGTCTTGCAGCCTTGTCTGTGAGAGCCTGGCTTCCTTATTGGTTAAGCAACACGAAGTCAAGGTGTTTGGGACCTTTGAGCCCAAACCAATCAAGCAGGATGAGGCTGGGTGTGCTGGCCCTTCCTCTCGCACCCCTGCTCAGCCTCCCTGGCTCCTGTCTGTCCCTGCTGGGTGTGGGTGGGTCGGCGCTATCGACAAAGCACTGGACTCTCTTGCCCTCTGCCTCCCGGCTGGGGTTAGCATAGGAGCACCATGTGATTTGGGGAGGCAAGAGGAGCAGGGGGGAGGCATGGGGGGGAGTCATTTCCTCCTTTTGTCTTCCTGATACCTCACTAACTGTCTCCATGGCCCCAGCTCCTGGCCCAGAATCCCTTGCATCTGGGTCTCGCTAGGCTCTGCTGACACCACCCCTCCCTCTTTCTTCCCGCCTAGGGTGGGGTCCCTGGATGTCACCCCTAACCCATCCCACACCACCCCATTCAGTGTGTTTCACCCACACCTTCCCCTTTGTGGCTGGAACCCTTGTTTCAATGGTCTTTTATCAGGTTCAAGGACCCTCATTAGAATCCTAATAGTTTTCCAAGTCTTTGTGAAATTCCTGGAGAATTTTAGCTTTTCTCTGGCTTCATTCTAAATTCTCTCTGACAAATTTATCACCCAATTCTGCTAT